>JAUZSS010141429.1:0-17338 GCA_035668195.1 Sarracenia psittacina
TACCTATAAAAACAACTCAAACACAGCTCAAATATTAGTACCAACAAATCAATGTGTTGGCATAATCAAAACCAAAATAAAGGCTTGATTGAAAAAGCCTTTAGGCCAACACTCTTTTCTTCTTGTAGTTCCCGAATGTATCGAGGGCGAGGAAAGAGACGTAGCCCAGGTCACAGTTAAGGCCGTGTCAGTGAGGCATCAAGGATTTGGGACGCTGGTGCCCCATAAGGGTTTGTGAGAGGTGTGGACTTTTCATAAGAGAGTTAAGATCCACTGAGGGTACTTGCGGAGGTGGTAAGAGTGATAACGCGAGGGCTTCGTGCCTTTTCTGAGATGGTTGAAATGGTAATGACTGTGGAAAGGGGGTTCTTAGGGACAGTCACGTTCAGGGGTAGACGACCACCTACCAGTAGCTCTATTGCACCATTGACAAGGTGTTAATCCTGAAAAAATGATGTTTTCGGGGTAATCGATCATTCTCTTTAAGAGTACCATAGTAGTTGTCTTTGACGCTAGCTCCTCCTACTACACCTGTCAAACGTTTAGATCCAATGAAAGGAGTTTGATTTTCTTGCAAGAAACCTAGACACAGGGTTAGGGACTACCCCTGGAAGCCGTCGGTGCAGTCTCCTCTCATATGCTACCAGTGTGGACAACTTGGCCATCCACAACGAGGTTGTCAACAGGAAGATGCTACACTGGGCGTTTCTAGAGCACCACCGAATCAGTCTTCACCGGGGCGAGTCGATGCACTCATAGAATCAAGTTCAGCAACAATGCTTGTAGTGTCAGGTTTTACTATCGGACCCTTCATTACCCAAGGTATGTTTTTAATATATCGATCATGCGCATGATTTCTTATTGACCCGTGGCATCTCACTCATTCATCTCATTGCCATTTGCACCGTCTCGGGGGTTAGATCTAAGGATGTTACAAATTGCTATGAACCAATGGGAGTGATAGCTGTATCGATATGGATGTATAGATCGGGCGAGATAGAGAGAGCCCATCATCATCTGTCTTTTGATTTTGATGTCTTAGATAGGGACTTCTTTAACTTCATCCTCCAGGTGAATTGGTTGATCACGTTCTATGCTCTTATCGATTGAGATCGATATCGCGTTACCATTTTCATTTTTGCTGGAGATTCATTCTTTTTCTTGGGCGACTGTGATGATGGGTATATACCTTCATATCCTCCTTCTTTTGATGGATGCCTTAGCTTCTTATTCTCTGCTCTTATACTTAATGGAGACGAGTTCCTTTATGGTGATTTTCTTCCGATAGTTTGTGAGTTTCCTGACGTTTTTCTGCCAGATCTGTTTGAGCTTCTTCATCGGCAAGAAGTGGGGTTTTCTAATGAGTTGATTATAAGGTCTGCCTCCATATTTATTCCTTCCCACAAATTTGAACCCCCCGAGCTTACCAAGTTGAAGGTTTAGATACAGGAGTTTCTTGACAAGGGATTCATATGACCAAGTGTTTCATCGTAGGGTGCACCGATTTTGTTTGGTAAAAAGAAGGACGGATCGTTACAGTTATACATCGACTACCGTAAACTCAATCAAGTGACGATAAAGAACAAATATCCTATGTTGCGCATCGATGCTTTGTTTGACCAGTTAAAAGGATCGATGTGTTTCTCCAAGATCGATTTGAGGGCGGGTTATCACTAGGTGAGGGTGAGGAAGGAGGACATCGCAATGATGGCCTTTTGTACGCGCTACGAGCACTATGAGTTTATGGTCATGCCCTTTGGCATGACCAACGCGTCAGCAACCTTCATGGACCTTATGAATTGTATTTTCGATCAGTACTTAGATCAATTTGTGGTGGTATTTGTGCACGGCATTCTTATCTATTGTCGTCAAAGGAAGCACACGAGGAGCATTTACACATTTTATTATAGATACTGAGGGACCATAGGTTGTATACGAAATATGACTAAGTGTGAGTTTTGGCCATCATAAGTCAAATTTCTGGGGCACGTTCTATCAGGTGAGGGAGCAGTAGTGGACCCTTCTAAGATTGATGCGGTCATGACTTAGGAACGGCCGAAGACCGTATTGAAGATCAGAAGTTTCTTGGACCTGAAACACTACTACCGTAGATTCTTGAGTGACTTTTCTCGACACACGGCACTAATTACACACCTTATTCGTATGGGTGTCAAGTTTGTTTGGGATGGTGGTTATGAGATAGCCTTTCAGGAGCTAAAGAGGAGGCTGACTAGTGCACCAATTTTGATCATATTAAAGCGAGGAGTGGGGTATGCGGTTTATTGTGATTCATCTCATGAGGGCTTAGGTTGCATGCTAGTACAGCTAGGCAACGTTGTTACTTATGGGTCTCGATAGTTGAAGGTTCATGAAATGAACTACCCTACCAACGATTTGGAGCTCGCGGTCGTTGTATTTGGGTTAAAGACTTGGAGACATTACTTCTCTGGGAAACATTTTGAGGTGTTCTCCGATCACAAGATCTTGAAACACCTCTTTTTGTAGAAAGATTTGAATTTAAGGCAGAGGAGGTGGATGGAATTCTTGAAAGATTATGATTTTAATCTCCAGTATCATCCAGGGAAAGCCAATGTAGTGGCTAGTGCTCTTACTAGGAAGTCCTTAATTTCACTTGTGCATATTGCCATTCGGGAGTGGAAGATGATGGAAGAGATTGGTGAATTTGATCTATAATTATGTGAGTCTGAGGATCACGTGGCTTTGTTTGCCCTTGTTTCCAAGTCTACTATTGTAGCGTGGGTGGTTGAGGCCCAGAGGGGGTATGTAGAGTGTGCTATGTACCGTGAGCAGTTAGTTAGCGGGAAGGGTGCCACGGAGTGGACCATGCGTGGGGACGATAGCTTGAGGTTTGCAGGAAGGATTTTGTTACCTGAGACATGCCGAGATGATGTGCATCAACAGTTTCACCATTTAAGTTTGGAAATGCACCGAGGTTCCACCAAGATGTACCACGACCTCCATAGACTATTTTGGTGAAGAGGGATGAAGAAATTTGTTGTGGTTTTCATGTCACAATGCCTCATTTGCCAGGAAGTGAAGATGGTGCATGAAAGACCAGTGGACTTGCTCCAGCCCCTACCAGTATACGGGTGGTAGTGGGAGCACCTGACTATAAATTTTGTGACTGAATTGCCAAGGTCACCTCGAGGGCACGACACAGTGTGGGTTGTAGTGGAATGGTTGATTAATCCGTACATTTTTTACCGATCTTTCTGACTTACTCGATGGATAGATTGGGTCACTTATACTTTAGTGAGATTATATGTTTACACGGAGCACCCATATCTATCATTTCACACCGGGATCCACGATTTGCTTCACGTTTCTAGAGAGGTTTCCATGCTGCTATGGGGACTAACCTTCTGTTCAACACAGCCTTTCACCCTTAGACGGACGGAGAGTCTTAGTGTACTATTCAGATTTTGGAGGATACGCTAAGTGAGTGTGTGATGGGTTTTCAAGGATCATGGGAGGATCATCTGCCACTGGTTGAGTTTTCCTACAATAATAACTATCAGTCGAGCATCCAGATGGCACCATTTGAGGTGTTATATGGTAAACCGTGCAGATCGTCGGTATGTTAGGTAGACGTGGGAGAGTCTGCCTTGACAAGACCGTAGTTAGTCAAGGGACGACTGAGAAGATAGTGTCCACCCGCTAGTGTTTGATCACAGTACAAAATAACTAGAAGAGTTATGCCAACAGGAGGCAAAAACTGTTGGAGTTTGAGCTAGGGGACCATGTTTTCCTACTAGTTTCCCCATGGAAGGGCGCGAAGAGGTTTGGCAAGAGTAGGAAACTATCTTCACATTTTATTGCACCCTTCTTGATCAAGGAGAGAGCCAGAGTAGCAAGATATCATTTGGCTTTACCTCCGCAGTTTTCATTAGTACACGATGTTTAGAGTGGAGGATGATATTACGTATGAGGAGCGACCAATATGGATTCTTCACATGAGGGAGCATTTTTTGAGAGGCAAAACCTTAACGTATGTCAAGGTTCTTTGGAAGCACCATAGCAAGGATGAGGCGATGTGGGAGTGAGAGTCATTCGTTCGGGAAAGATATCAAGAGTTGATTTCTCCATGAGGTACGTTGATTTTGCATTTTGGGGATGAAGTCTCCTAAGTGGGGCAGGTTATGATATCATGAATTGTTTCAATTTTGATTTTAATTCGAACTGGATTTCAAAAAAATTAAAACTTTCTAAAAAACCAGTTAATAGTTTCGGTGAAATTAAAATTTGATCTTGATTCGGGATCGCATGATATTACCGTTTATTTTTGGACCTCAGGAATATAATTATGGGGTATTAGGTCAAGTTTGCTGACGTTTGGATTGGATAAGGGCCTCAATTTTTAAAATTTGGAGCTAGGCTGTTCAGTAAGGGTCCACTCGAGGGGACTCCCCACCGCTTAAGCGGTCTCAGCAGACAGGATTTTTAAAATGCTTCGGGGCTTCACGACTTAGGGCATTCTTTCACATTTCCTTCTCCTTCTAAGGTCTAGTGAGGCTGAGGGATGAGGCTAATTTTTGAGTGGAAGCTTTGTCTTGCTTCCAAGGTTTCGTTTAGGTAAGTTTCTGTTGACTTAATCTTGAGATTCATGGTTTTTGTGCACCTTTTCATGTTTTCACCAAACCAAATAACGTTCTAAGATTTTTGCTAATATTGGAAGCTGGTGGGGACTAATTTCATGCTTCCTCTACGTGACTAAGGTAGAATATATGTTAATCCTTGAACCTTGAGTACTTATAAGTAGTATATTTTTTATTTAAGATGATTGTGTGTAGACCATACTTGATTTTGGTCGAACCCTAAGTACATGGATGTGCAAAATAGTTAGTTTTATTGATATTCAAACTTATTTAGAGCATGCATATCTTGTCAATTTGTGATTCGGTTGAATACTACGAAAACCATGCTTTAAGGCTAGGGCATAAAATTGGACGAATCTCAGAATTTGGGAAAAATGGGTAATTGGGTTCCAAACCATGCAATTGGCCTTAGATATGTGTAACTCAACCTTTTTTGGGTATGAGTTGATAAGATTATAGATATGTTATGTGTTAAGGATTTTGCGGGATACGTGACGTACCGTAGGCTAGCCGACGCATTCCCTTGTCTTATGGGCTTCATTGATATACATTCATGCTATATCATTTGTATTGTGTGGGCTATAGCCGTTATAGCTGTTGATGGATGTAGATGGGTGCCGTGTATTACCATGGGGTTGTGGGGCAGTGATATGTGATTACCGACATTATGGTTCTTGGGGAAACTATTTGGAACCCATCCCATCGGTCGAAGTCTGTAAGTTGGGAGTGGTTCTTAGTGAACCTACAGGAAATCCATCCCTTTAGTTGAAGATCATATGTTGAGAGTGGTTCTTGGTGAACCTACGAGGAACCCATCCCTTCGGTAGAAGTCCGTACGTTGGGCGTGATCTAGTTATGTGTGATTATAACCGAGGTTGTAGTCACGGAATGGTGGGTGCGAGAGTTCTGTTAGAAAGAACTAAAAGGCCATCAACGGAATGATGAGAGAATGTGAGAACAAGTCTGAAACTTTATTTTCAAAACAGTTATGCAATCGTAAGTTGCTAGTGAAAAAAATGATGTTTTTCCTTTAAAGTTATCTTTATTATTAACTGTTACATAACCATGCTCGCATATCATTTATGAATTGTTTGATTATCATATATCCTGCGCGCTTCGGCTCATGCTATTTTATAATAACATTTCAGGTGACAACGGAAAGGCACTGGTAGAATAGTATATGGTTCCATGGTGCTTCCCACATCACTTGTGATATGAGATTTGAGGACATTGGTTATGATTTCATTTTGTTGTTTTTGTTTTATGTAGTTTGATCATTCTTGGGATACACCAGATAACTCTATTGAACTTATACTCTTTAGTTTTGGTTGAATACTTTGTAAGGCCTTAAGGACATTGACATGATTTGCATGCATTGGTGAGGACTTGAGCTTGGTGGGTTGATCTTAAGCTTTCCGTCTTGATATATGGTTGCCTAAGGTTTATATCTATGGTTTCTACGGGTTGGTAGTGTATATTTCTTATTATGTTGATGTTTGATGGATATCTTTGGTAATGATTAAGATGTCTTTGGATGACTATATATATATATACCTATACATGAATGTGTGATTGGAATCAAAATCAAACATGGAAAACGTTTTCATACTAAAATGTCCTTTCAACGGTTTTCTTCTTCACTTAACTGCCAAACTTAGAAGATCCACTTTTCCAAGCATTCTTCATGACCTGAACCATCTTAATTATGTTATATCATGTCATTGGAGGCTTAAGAGCAGGCTTTGGGAATAAAAACATATCGCAACATCTTTGTTGAAAATCAATTTTTTGCAACCACCGCTCGAGCAATAGAGGGTTCGCTCTATCGGTCACTAGTTTTCAAAATGCAGAATTTTGTTATTTAAAACGTGGACTTTTGGTGACGTTTTGGGCATGGTTTTTATATTATAAATAAGGGTTTTGGCATGTTCAAACTTGGAAAAGGATTTTAAAATCAAATGATCTTAATCCCATGAAGACTGAAATTAGCTATGAACCGATTAAACTAACCTAGGGGTTAATAGTTTAGGTGCCGATAAATTAAAAATTAATTTGAAATTAATTCTCTAACGTAACAAGATAACAAGTTAAGGTTAATAATATTATCGATAATAAAGCTATAAAAAGCTAAAGAACCAACAAGTATAATATACACGCGATATTATGAGGGAAGCCTAGGGTAAATTCTCGGGATGAAAACCACGACACAAAATACACAACAATGTTTTACTATGAATCAAGAAGCTTATCAAAATAGATGAAAAGAACTTATACTCATATACCCAGATGGACTCTTAACTCTGTATTGTTGATGTAGCTCCTAGAGCGCCTTCTTTTATCCCGATCTCCGTATCTACGATGGCGTCGAGTCACCTCGGCCAGATGTGTGTGTAGTGGAAAAGGTATATGTAGTGATGGCTGATGGATGGATGAAACGAGGTATCAACAAGCACAATTCATAGAGGATGTACAAATACCTCTACAAACTTCACACTATACTTCAATGGAGGAGAGGAGGCATAAGGATGAAGGAGAGACCTAGAGAGAAGGAAGAGCAACATAGCTGGCCACAACTTTCTCTCAAACAAAAGGCTCAACCCCAGATTCCATTAAGATGTATTTATATAGAAAAACAAACCGGACCTAGAGCGCTCTTTAAGCGCGCCACGAGGGCATGATGGTTCTCGAGTGTAGTTAAAGATTGTAGGCCTTTTCTGTTCACACCAATGATAGTTAGACAAGGAATCAACTGTGAGCACGAGCACTCTACGGGTGCACTATGGGCACCACGAATCTCCAACTACTGGCAAAGGGAAATGAGATATTAAATCAGAGGCACTTGAGCGCACAACCGGGGCTCTAATGGCACTTCAATAGCTCAAGTCAAGGCTAAACGAGAAAGGCACAAATAATATTGGTTGCTCAAAGCCGCTCGAGTGCTTTTTGAGCACTCAAAGGCGCTAGAAAGTGCTCATGCCCTTTTTGCGTGCTAGTGCCTAGAATTCATGGTATAACTATAAATTCTCTAAGGCAACAAGAAACACAATTTACCCTAAAGCATATGATAAAATGAATGAGATATGCATATGGGTGTGTGCATGTGGGTGCCATATACCTTATAGGAGATTTAGAGCTGGTTTGCTGATTGTGAATTAGACGGAGGACCAACACACAAACACCCAAAACCCCAAACCTAAAATCTAAGGTACAGACACAATGGTTTTGTGCTTAACTTGGAAATAGCCAATATACTAACAAAGACTAAGGTTTTCTTTTAGGATGGAACTTGAGGTTTGGTTTCGAATCATTATTCTAGTTTTGCTTAGATGTTTTCACTATCTGGTTCATGTGGTAGTGTTTATATGGTTTAGTTAATATCTGGGTTAGGACGTTACAAATCCACTGAACAATAGCAACGTAAATAAAACATTCAATAGGTGACATTCACGAACATGATATAAGTTAGGACAAAAATGCCTGATGTGCATTTTTACTAAGTTTATTGAGTATAATAATAATTCCTTACATCCATCTTCTGACATTCGAAATTAAGACACAAAGGTCTTACCTCCCATTCAGCGATAGTAATTTTTTAGATGTCCTGCATTCCACGGGTGGGTGAGGTCTCGTCCTTCCATGTTTTGGAGCCTATATGCCCCATTTCTATCTTTGGCTCTAATGACATACGACCCTTCCTAAGTTGACCCCAGCATCCGTTTTGTTGAATTTTTGGTGACGAGCATGATTTTTCTCAAAACCAGGTCCCCTGGTCGAAATTTCCGTTCCTTGACACACGTATTGTAGTATTTCCTCATTCTAACCTAGTATGCTACGGTTCTGGCGGCAACTTGTTCTCTTTCTTCTTCAATGAGATCTAAGTCAAGACAGAGTTCCTGGTCATTCCTTATTATGTTGAAAGAGCTCGTCATTGAATTGGTTAGCCCAATTTCCACTAGTAAGATGGCCTTGTGGCCATAAGTCAGCAAGTATAACGTTTCACTAGTGGGGCATTGGCGGTAATTCTATAGGCCTAAAGGACACTAGGGAGTTCCACTGCCCACAATCCCTTGGTGTAATCCAATTTGGTTTTGAGTATCTTGAGCAATGTTCGATTGGTGACTTCTACTTGCCCATTAGACTGGGGGTGGGCTGGTGATGTGAACGGTAGTTTGATGTCGAGCTATACGCAGAAGTCTTTCAATTTTATATTATCAAATTGCTTGTAATTGTCTGTGATGATGGCTTTTGGGATGCTGTACCTGTAAATAATAGTTTTTCAGACGAGCTGGGTGACATTCTGCTCCTTGATTTTTGCTTGGGGTTGTGCTTTAACCCATTTGGTGAAGTAATCGATCCCTACCAGTAGGAAGTTGCATGTCCCTTTTCCGCTGAGCGAATGCCCATAGGCGGTGAGAACAATTAGTTTTGTTGGGGACCGATGATAGACATTTGCAAACCGCTGGCACTTATTACTTTTTTCCACAAAGGTTTTCGTGTCCTCAGCCATGGTGGGCCAGTAGTATCCTACTCTAGCAACCATCCCGACCAGCAATTTGTATCCGAAATGGATATGACATACCCCTCCATGGATTTTCCTCATCACGTACTGGGTCCCTTAATCGGTTAGGCAATGCATGTACGAAGTGGATATGCCTCTCCTATACAATACATCCCCAATCAGAAAATATCGGACTTCTTTGAACCAGAGTCTTCTTACCTCATTTTTATCTTCTAGGAGAACTTCTAACTGAAGGAAGTTGAGAATGGTCTTTGCCCATTCAGCCTCCTCAGATGCTGTGATCGGTAAGAAGTCGTTGCACTATTCTATGGCTAGGTGGGCGGTTGTTTCAATTGTTGTCTCACTATACATCCATTCCAAGTCTCCTGTAGCTAACTGTGCCAATTGATCAACCACTTCATTATCAACCTGAGGCACCAACTTTACCTTCACCACATTAAACCTCAAGATTAGGGAATCCACCATGGACCTGCATTGCTTTAATTTGCCCTTTTTGACTTAATACATTCCTTTGACTTGCTGTGCCACCAACTGGGAGACCATGTTTCTGCTATCTGCAATTCCCTAACCAAGGCTTCATATTCAGCCTCATTATTCATCACCTGAAAGTCCAGTTTGACGGCATGCTGAAAGTGATCCCCTGAAGGGGAAGTAAATGTCAGCCCAATTCCTCATGCTTTTGCTCCTGTAGGACCATCAATCTTGACTGACCAAGCCTTTATATGATTAAGATTAAGCTCTGGATGCTCGGTCTGTTACCGATGGGGTGACTGCTCAGCTAGGCACTGTTCGGTGGTGTTTGTTAGATTGGGAGCAACTTGCGTCCTCTTTTCTTAAGAGTCTTCCCATGAGAATTCTGCTACAATGTCTGCCAGGATCTGCCCCCTTAAAGTTAGTTCTTGGCTTGAACTCGATGTTGAACTGTCAGTCATTATACTAATCTCCCAGAAAATTTTAATTTTTCAAGGACCTTCCGTAATGGCCGATTAGTATAGACGACGATTCAGTGTGCTGGGAAGGCGTAATCTCCTAGATGGCACTATGAGAGCAAGGGCAAACTTTTCTAATTTTGGGTATCTACCCTCAGCCCCTAGGAGGGTCTTGCTCGTATTGTAGTCATGCCTCTACAAGCCTCCATTTTGCCTGACCAGCGCAAAACTAACAGCCATCTTTGATACTGCGAGGTATAAGTATAATTCCTCTCCTAGGATGGGATTGGAGAGCAGTGGTGGGGCTTCAATGCCACGAAGGCCATATTGCACTTTTCCGTTAAGTGAAATGCTCTTTTAAGCACATTGAAGAATGGTAGATATTTATCTATAGCCCTGAAAACGAACTTGTTCAATGCAGCTACCTTCCTTGCCACACTTTGTACATCATTGGTTTCAATTAGAGTCTGCATCTTCAAGATGGACTTTATTTTTTTGGGATTGGCTTCAATCCCCCTATGGCTTACCATCAAGCCAAGGAATTTTCCTTCCTAGACCCCGAAAGCACACTTGAAGAGGTTGATCTTCATCTTGTACTTGTTCAAAGCACAAAACACTTCTTCTAAGTTTGCTATGTGATGGTTAGCCTTCTTGCTCTTCAATACCATGGCATCGATGTAGACCTCGATGTTTCTCCTATTATGTTGCTCAAACATGGAGTTGACTAGGCATTGATATGTGCCTCCGATGTTTTTGAGCAAAAAGGGCATAACCGGTAACAAATGAGCCCACTTGGTGTTATGAAAAAGCTCTTCTCTTGATCTGGGACATGCATCAGGATTTGGTTAAATCCTAAAAACGTATCCATGAAGTTAAGAATCTTATGTCTAGTGTGCAGTCCACCAAGAGGTCTGTCCTGGGCATAGGATAACTGTCCTTAGGGCAGGATTTGTTTAAATCGGTGAAGTCTATACACATTCTCCATTTTCCGTTTACCTTCTTCACCATGACCACATTGGCGAGCCATTCAGGGTATTTCACTTCCTTAATGAAACCGACCAATTTTAGTTTACTCACCTATTCTACTATAGCTTCGTGTCTCTACTAGGTAAAGAATATTTGCTTCTGCTTGATCAGCCTTGCATTCAGATTAACGTTTAGGTAGTGAACTATGATGGCCAAATCGATGCCAAACATTTCATCATTGCTCAATGCGAAAACTTCTTTGTGAGATGAGATAAATTGGACCAAAGACTCCATCACGAGGCTCGTCAGTCCAGAGCCAATCTCGACGTGTCTCTCAGGCCTTTCTGGATATATGGTAATCTCTGACAAGTACTCCACCGGCTCGTGACATTCTTGGAGGTCATCAGGATGCTGCTCCATTTCTTTGATGGTCATGGCATCTGTGCTACTACTTCCTTTGCGAGAAGTGACATAGCAGTCTCTGGAGGATATCTTGTCCTCATTTACATAACTAATTCCCGGATCCTTATGGAACTAGACCATTAGATGATACATCAACGCTACTGATCGGGACTATTTTAGGGTTATCCTTCCAAGGATGGCGTCATAAATCGAAAGAGTATCAATAACTAAGAATGTCAACACACATGAAGTTTTGACGTGTACATCCCCCCTGGGTGATAGGCAGCTGCATGGTGCCTAGGGGGTACACTTTCTCCCACAAAAAAAAAAAAAACCCACAAGGATAGTGTTTAACTACTGTAACTTTTTACGTTCGATCCCTATCTAATCAAAAGCACTAGCAAAAAGGAAATCGGCCAAGCTTTCTGTGTCCACAATTATGCTTCTAACTATGTGGCTGCTGATTAGCACACTGATGACTAGCGGGTCATCATATGGGTGTTGTACCGATCATCCATCCTCCTCTGAGAAGAAGATGGCATGCTCCCGAGTTATTATGTCTCCTAACCAGGACTACTGGTCTCTTAGCATATGCCCTCCTCACTGAGCTTGTTCGTCTGCCTCCCGTGAATCCCCCTTCTATGGTTCTAATGTCGAGACGGAGTCCCCCTTGTTACTAGTTCTAGTTATCTTAGTCTGGGTTTCATCGATTGCTAGGCTACTGGTCATGCCGTTCTGGTTGGTCAGCCTCTAGCCTCTGCTGGTCAGCTAAGAAATTATCTAACTTTCCCTCACTAATCAGCTTCTCCATCTGCTCCTTCAGGTCGAACCAGTCCTCCGTGTTGTGCCTATGATCCTTGAGGAACTGGCAATACCTACTCTTATAACACTTTATGGGGGCATTTATAGCTTCTCAGGCCACTTTAGGGTAGGATCTCGCTTGATGTAGAACATGACCTATTCAAAGGGCGAGTTTAGAGCGGTATAGTTCCTAAATTTGGGCTCCTTGAGATGCTTGTACTATTACTCGGTCCCTTTCCCTTTCTTCTGATCCGCGTACTTTTTCGCAGGCTTCTGTTTTTGGTCACTTGCCCTATCGTCAAGCTTCGGTGTCTCCTCTGATTCTTTAGAGCGCCTTACCTCCATAGCATCTTTAATGTTCATGTGTTTTGGGGCTTTAAGCACCAACTCCATCATGTTCTCCGAGGGTGACTTAGATAGGGAAAAGAGGAATTGTGAAAGTAGTCGGTTGCCCATGAAGGTGGTCATGACTATCATTTCATCTCCACCATCAACCTGCAGGGCCTCCTAGTTGAACTGATTGACGTAAGCCTTGAGAGGCTCCCCCTTACTTTGCTTGATGTTGAGTAGTGAAGTTACGTGCTTCCTATGTCTTTGTGCAGCGATAAAGTGGCTCACGATCATCTTGCTCAACAGATTGAATGACTCGATGGACTCCAACTTTATTTTGACAAACCACACTTGTGCAGGACCAATGAGGGTAGTAGGGAAGGTCGGGCACATTATCTCATCAGGAACGGCATGGAGATACATCATTGACCTATAGGTGTCGAGATGGTCCACGGGGTACGTGGTCCTGTCAAACAGGTCGACATGGAGTATTTTGAACTTTGGGGGTAGCGAGGTCTCCATTATGGTGGTTATGAATGGAGATCCTGACTTCGGTGCCCCATGATGGTGCACATATCCCATCTGATCTGTCCAAGAGAGATGTAAGGCTGTAAGGAAGTAAAACATGTTAGAAAGGGTTACCGGAGGTGTTTTTGGCAACCCTCTCCAACGGTCAAGCCAGTCGATGCAAGATGTGGTGAATAGTGAAGAACAGAAGAAGATGATAACTAAGGTTTCCTAGAATGCATACCTTATTCTTTCATTACTATTTCCTTATATAGGCTGTCAAAGATATGACACATGGCCAAATACGCTACGTGATTACTGGAGAAGATATTCTCATTCCCAATCGTCTATGATATATTAGGAAGATTGCCTTATCAGGTTGTACATGGCCAATCAGGACACATAATCATAGGAGAGAATATTCACATGCCTAACAGTTTGGGAAGGTTTCCATATTAATCAACACATGTTTCGTAAACTGTGGGGATCGTATCGAGTTAAATCCTCATGGGGCACGGGTTGTGATTCGCCATGACTACCTGATCAGCATGTGGGGTTGGTCAGGTGATGACTGATCAGCTCACAGTAGTGGGGTGTCTCCAATGGGCTGATCAGGAATCATACTGATCAGCCAATCATTGGGCCTTCGCCTTGGGCCTTGGTTGCATTATTTTGGCGAGCTTAACTCAGTACTTATAGCATACCCATCATATATATACATATATAAATATATATATACACACATGCACACATACGCATATGGTTTTATCTATCAACAATTGAATTTTATGGGATCTTTATGGAAACCTGGTTTTAGAAAGTCATTGAAGATTGATCCGACCATGTTTTGTGGTGCTTATAGAAGCCAGTCCGGTGCTTGTTTGTGCTGTTCTTAAACCCTAATGTTTGAGATCGGACGGTCACCATGGGAGAACAATGTTTCCAACAAATGGTGGTGATCAATCCCAATCCCACTAAATGATGATGAGACTGAGATGGCATGAACACAATGCTCTCATTTCTATCGCTTTCGTTGTTTCATTGATGGACGTGGATTTTAAATTTATTTGAATTAGTTGTTAATACAACTATTAAAAACATTAAAACTCAAATTCGTGTTTTTTTTAATATAAGTACTGTCATACTGATCGAATGCCTAATGTCGTAAGATTTATACAATATCAATTACAAGATAACAAAAAAATTCATAAAACAATAACAAAGATTGGTGAAACGGTGCCAAACCATCAACATATTTGCATGCAAAATACTCCTATTCTATCTTATGACTGTTAAAAAATTTTGTATACATTTTTTGCATTTATGATATATAACGCAATATCGTAAAATTGGACTTAGAGATAAAAAAAATAGATCAAGCTCAACATTTGACGTTGTCCTCTTAATACTGATCGAATACACCCCACATCGATGCTTAGTATTTGAATGAGAATCTACCTCCATGATAAAAAGATCTCTCGTACGCAGAAGAAACACTGCAATTTGCATGCATGACAAACCAATCCATGTTTGTACTTTCTTGATACGAGCTTTGATAATATGTATGGTATGTACTTAAATGAAATTCTCTTTTTAAAATGAAAAGAGAAACGTCATATATATAGACGCCTTCATGAATATTTCGAATAGTCACGAACTCAAGAACACACTTATTCATACCGAATATATTCCACTAAAGGACACACCTCTAAAACAATTACTATTTTTAATTAGTTTTCATTCACTTTATAACATGATTTTAAATCATTTTTTGCAATAGATTTTGACATCATGCTACTTCATGAACAACTATCAAGTTTTGTACGCATATAATGAGTTCTTAGTTTTGTAAATTGAATTGAATCAAAAATTGCAAAACTGGGTATGAAATATTTAAGGATAATTTTGAACAATTTGTATATATATGAAATGCATAAAAATGAATTGATTTGATAAATATAATGTAACAAATCCAACTTCTCTCCAGTCTAGTAACAAATGAAAAGTTGCGTTAGGATAAATTTAGCCCAAAATAGGCCTACCACAATGATTCAAATAATTTACTGTATTTTTCCTAATACGTAAATCATCTATGCATGCAATCAAGTTGGTCGAATATTAGTATCTAAGTGAATCGCATTTGTGTTTATAGGGTCCTTGTAAAATGAAATAAATTATAAAAATACTTGGAGAGATGGAATTTTGTGAAGTAGCCAGATAATCATAGAACAGAGAGAGACCAGAGGTTGGGTGAAGAAGGAGGCTAAATGACTTTAGAATACTTGGAAGTTGGTGTATACGATAATTAGTGTTTGAGTTCTGATAATCAATACCTCCAAAGTGCAGCCACCCCCTCTATTTATGCCTTTCTGATGAAGTGGATAGAGTTAGAGTGGGATTCTAAAAAGCTAGAATACTCGGCGATTCAAGAGACCTTATCAATCTAATCCTATCATGCATGTTTTGGAGCCGACGGCGGAAGCGTTTTAAAAAATTAATTTTGATGCATGTTTTTCATGAATAGCAACAAGTATATCAAGTGAGATAAAATTATACTCAACGAGATTTGTCAAAAAAAAAATCTCTAAGTGTTCCACGTAACCGTTGAGACGACTGTGAGATCTTCTCACGTAAAACTCTCGCACGTCTCGATTCTGGCTTGTGGGCACCGATCCGAGTCGAGTCCTTTAGGTTTCAACACACAACTCACAATCGCTAATGTTAGAAGTAAGAAACCGAGAGAGAGAGAGAGAGAGAGAGAGAGAGAGAGAGAGAGAGAGAGAGAGAGAGAGACTAAGGGCCGCGACAATATTGGTTATAATGCCTTAGGGTTCTCTTTTTTTATTCCATATATTTTATATGTATATACCTCCATATATTTTTAGGAAAATAATATGCATATTATTCTCCATCAAATATACAAAATATACGTATAAAATATCTACATAAAATTACCCTAATAGGGCCGGCCATAAGTGAGGGAGAGGGAGAATTATTCTCCTAAAAAATCTCTCCATATTATTCTCTTCTTGTTAATTAGATTCCTAGATATATTGCAATATATCTTCACCTAATTAATTAGGAAATAATCTTCCACTAGGGCTGGCCATCTAAGAATAAATTCATTGCCATGCCAAATACCAAAAATGCCCCCAAACATTTAATTTAATACCTCGAGCGTCTAGACGATTAAATCCGATGATCGAATTAAATTAAATTAAATAAAACTGAAGTCTACCAAAAACCCGTGCGTATAAAAGAGCAACGTGAGGGATCCCGTGGAAGTATAGGACTCGTGCTCACCGTACGAGAAAACTGGAAATCCCTAACTCAAGCCCCGAGTTAGATCCAATCTCGCATGAGCCAGGACTTATTCCACTAAAGGCTCTGACTAAACTCCCGGTCCGAAACTCGAATTATGTCTTGAGTTTCCGATGATCAAATGTACTATTATCTCCTCACGTTTCAAATATGAAATCCCGATAATCGAATTAGGTTACTAACAACCCGTTTCGAATATCCTATTTTCCTCGCAACTGCACCGCTTAACTTATTGACATGCCGGTTCAACAGATCCACCGTCTGTTGATTATCAACCATCGAATGAATAACGTCAACACCCAACGTACTGGTCATATTAATCTCACCATGGAATCTAAGACATTTGTGACTCAAAGTACTTAACATCATCCGAACATGATTCGATCAATCACGTCGGGATTAAGAGCACGTGCAATATATAATAATGTAGGATGTGGATCAATTCATATAGTCAATATAGAATTGATCATCCTACTGATCCCGCTCAATACACTCGAAGTGTACTAACACATCGAGCTCAAAACTCAAATCCTAAGATCGGGATTCGATCCTTTCGACCTAGCTAAGACCAGCCAATATAACGATGTGCTACAACCGTACCAATTGACAGTCTGGGTCCATTACGGTCGTGAGCTCCTTATATATATGTCAGAACCTTTGACCCGATCTTCCCCACTTCATGCAATGTGTCAAATACTAGACAATATATACGGACAATGCATACATACATCATACAGAAAATAAATATGAATCCTAATATCCATAACATCTCAATAGAATTCTCATTAATATATCGGGATCCTGGATAATAAATACATAAAAGCATGGTTTTAAGCATACCATCCTAACAATCTCCCACGTATGCTCAAATCCATGCAACCCATCTATCCCTTAACTCTTTTACCAAAGTAAAAGAACCTGACAGGTTATCCACAGAAGAAACTGTG
>JAUZSS010141430.1:0-11235 GCA_035668195.1 Sarracenia psittacina
GCTTCCACTCTTTGATCTGCAAGACCCTAGGTCTTCACTTCGATCTGAGCTAGTGTGTGATACACTAACAAAGTGATTAATGAAATGTGGTGATAAAAATAAACACTCTATATTATGGATACTTTTTTAAATAATAATAAAAATGTCTCTAGAATGCTACAATGAGCCACAAGTGCAAGCATAAGATCAACAAGCAACCCACCAAAACCTAGGCAAAAGGTTGCTTAATAATACACTTTGTCTACTTTGAAAAGGCCAAACCAAATCCTTATATAGTCTAACTTCTTAACTGATGAAACAGGTCAAGACTGTGTCTTGATGCTCGAGCGCCATGTGAATGCGCATGAGTGCCAGTGAGCGCTCGAGCGCACCGCACATATTATAACAGCATTTATGACCTAATTTAATGAGACACTCGATCCCTACTCAAGTGCTATGCAAATGCTTCAAGAACGTTCGAACGCTAATCAAATGTAACTCAAATGCAGATGAAGATGAGGTCAACAATGATGAATGCGCTCGAGCGGATAAAGAACACCTCACGAACTCTAGCAAACGCCAAGTGAACGAGGCTCTCGTCAAGACAGAAAATGGCTCATAAATTATAGGGGTGCTCTATCGGACCACGAACGGGTTACGAACCCTGGCGAGCACCAAGCGAGCGAAACTCTTGGTAATTTGGAATAGATCATGTCGTTCGAGTAGCATTCGAGCGCATCACGAATGCTCGAGGAGCGTTTGGGCGCATAGCGAACGCTAGAGCACTTTAATGTTTTAAGTCCAAGAAAATGTTGAGGGTGGGATCTAGGGTCAACCTAATGCAATGCATAAAAGTATAATGTTTTTGTACACGACCTATGGCTATCCAACCCATCACAAAGCTTAAAATAAGCTAAACTACAGATTCAGGTAGTTTTGTTAGAAGACCAAAAATTACCAATTACATTAACAACTAATAACTTTTAAAAATAACTTATAACTTATAACATATGAATAACTTTAAATTTTTCAAAAATACTAACTTAAAATATACAAAAACTTATATGAAGTGTTTTTTCAAAAATTGAATTTTCGGGCAGGCCCGCTTAGGGCCATCCATGACCCGAGCCCGTGGCCCTGGCCCGTAGCCCTATAGGGTAGGGCCTGGGTCGACCCTTCCTAAAAAAGCCCGACGTAGTCCCGGGCCCAACCCGACTTTTTGACTGGAACCCGACAGGCCTAAGTCAAGCTCGGCCAACCTAAGATGAAACCGAACCAGATCGAACCGGGTCAAATTTACACCCCCAGACTAGAGAATCTTCTATTAGGAGCCCATAAAATATGAGAACAGATTGTTTCGTCCTTACTTTTAATGCTCTCTTATATTTCAGCAAAAAGTTAGAAAACTCAAATATGTGAGTTTTTTAGCTGTTTATAGATTTTTCACTGTAGGTTTTGATTTTTAGTCGACAAAATACCACAATTTTGCTGCATAAACCTATAAGTTTAAAATTACAGCAAATATTTTGTCACTTTTGCTTGATGTCATACTCATATTTTTTTCAACTATTACTTATAATTTTATAATTTCAGCAACATCAAACACCTTCTAATGGTACTTGTTTATAGTGGTTACATGTCTCCAGAATACGCTATGCACGGACAATTCTCTGTGAAGTCAGATGTTTATAGCTTTGGGGTCTTAGTTCTGGAGATTATAAGCGGGAAGAAGAACAGTAACTTTTACCAATCAGATTATGGGGAGAACCTCACGAGCTATGTAAGTTAGATAGATACTCAGCCCTCTTTTGGAAACCGGTTTAAAGCCGACTTTAAGTGGCTTTTGCCTTTTTGCTTAAAACTCAAAAAAGTTAAAAAAATCATGTTTTCTAACTCAAAGGCTTTTAGCTTTTTTTTCTTTTATATAATTTTTTAAAAATATTTTTTAGAAATATCATATATAACTTTTACTATACACAACTATTTTTTATAAAAATTATATATTTATAATCTTCTCATCAAAATCTATCAAACAAGATTTATATTAAATATAAAATTCTTGATAAATAAATTTTAAAAATTATTACAATTTTATGTAAAACTTTTTACTTTTTTTGACTTAAAATAACTTTAAGCTGTTGACTTAAAGTCATCTCATTTCTCTTCCAAATAAACTTTTGATTTTTTGGATTTAAAATCTCTAAGAAGGGGGAAAAAATCTCACTTAAACCCAAATTACAAAACAAGACCTTAGTTTTCTTTTCTTTTTTTTTGCTGACGAGGAACCAACCTCGGGTCTGGCCCGACTTTGTAAAACCCCGGATACGGGCAACCACCCGGTAGCCACCCATATCAATTAAATCGCGGACTTGGTGCCAGCGAGAGTCGAACCCTCAACCTTACGGCGAGAATCCGGCCTCCACACCGTTGGATTCTCGTGCTTGTGCCATAATAGTAATTTTTTAAAATAGTTAAAAAATATTATATAATTATTTTATAAAACAAAACTATTATTTTTACATAATTAAGAGAAAAATTCATCCTTAATTATATGCATATCTATTATTTTAAATTTTTAAAAAATATAAATGCACAGTACGTATAATCAAAAAAAACTTAATTAATAAAAATGAAGACATGATCAAATTTAATTAACTATAGGCATAATGAAATTATATTTAACAGTAATTATAAGAAAGCATATTTAATAAAATATTGGCTTGAAACAGTAACTTTGATTGCAATTTATATGTCAAGGGACCCACCCACATGATTAAATGCTCCCAAAAACTCAAAACACCATGCTTTGTGTTTGTGATTCGTACTTGTGCACTTTGTTACCACTGCCGTGTTCTTGCAGCACTGGATTACAATCCCTTATTATGACAATTAATACTCATATTTGGAATTGTTTCCTGCCCTGAATCAAAAATTTGCAATCAATTTTGGCATTCCAAGGAGCCTCTCTGTCAGTTTGGTGCGGTTTGTGCCACCGTTGCCGAACTCAATTCTCCAAAAGTGGAACTTTGATTTTCAACGAAACTCAAACCCCAATAAACAATATAATTTTTTCAAGTGAAATTGGATGGCCAAACAAAAAACAAGCTCCAGATAAAGAAAATTTTTTAATATCTAACAATGAAAAAAAAAAAAGTTGGTACTCCGGAGAACAGAAAAGAATTTTACCGTTAAAATCTACCTGGTTGATTTCGACTCAAGTAACGAACTTTGATTAGAAAATCAACAAGCTTATTGTTTTCATTCACGTTAAGTTTATAGATGCTCGTCGATTAAATTAAATTACTGATAATTTTATTTAATCAATCTTTTTGAAATTCTTTAAGATCTTTCGCTTAACTTATTTGATATACCGGATAATTACATCCACTTGTAGGGTTTGGTACGATCAAAACTTATAAGCTTCCCCTAAGAGGGTGTCATCAATTTCGATTATTTGGGACGTTAATTTCGTCAATAATTAATATCCACCATATAAATAATACAATTATTTAACTTACCGGGATTATAGACCCATAAGAGATTGCGTCCTCCAATGAATCAAAATAACAAATAATAAATATAAGTGTCAAATAATTATTTCAGAATTAAAAGGATAAGCACCCCTAATAATCTTGGGGTGTAAAATTAATTTATATAGTTAATATAAAATTAATTATCTCAACTTGATCTTGTTCAAAACACAGAGTGTACTAGCACAATAAGTCAGAATAATAACGACACTATTATCTGTTGCTTATAATAAATACATGCCTACTAAAATTATGTACTAAAGTCGTACCGATGGTATATCAAATTTCAGTCGTGAATCAAAACTTATATTCTATAAAAACTAATAATTTGATTTTTCATGTGTAAGTTAAGCTCTAAACACCAATTAATTACTATGTAGAATAAAAAATGCATATGCACAACATTAATTAGTTAATGAAATGCATACGTTGCTCAATAAGATTCTCATACATCAATTTTATTCACCAATTCACCAATTCTATAAACTAAGCAAAAAAAAATTAATTTTATGTAAAGTTCCTACATCAATTTCTAAATTAGTAGTGAATGAAACTAAATAAAAAGAAATGACATAAATATTATAAC
The DNA here is from genome assembly GCA_035668195.1 of Sarracenia psittacina. Lineage (NCBI taxonomy): Eukaryota > Viridiplantae > Streptophyta > Magnoliopsida > Ericales > Sarraceniaceae > Sarracenia > Sarracenia psittacina. The sequence goes on from JAUZSS010141430.1 coordinate 4,096, forward strand.
TAATTAGTGATTAGTCTTTTTGGGGCAGTTGAAAGAGGATTAATTATATTTTATTTTGATCGGTCTTTGTCACACACTTTATAGATAAAATAAAATAGTGACATACCAAAAGTCAATTTCTATATATGGTATACACCACAAATTTTGACACTGAATAAAATATGGAAAACTTTCCTTCTCAAGTTATTAATGATATGAATTGATATATATCTATTTTGTGAAATGATATTTTGATTTTCAATCTTTCAAGTGTCATTTCTTTTTTTTTTTTTTTTTGAGAGCAAAGAAAATACTTTTTTTATAAAGAGGGTGATAATTCGTTACAATAGATGGTAGCTGCCCAACTAGGACATTGATCCCTCCACAAGAATTTCCCTTCAAATTTGAGAGCGTGTTTTGCAAATACATGTGCTAGACTATTCCTTTTCCTGGTTACATGAACAATCCTCCCTTCGTGGAACGCCTCCTTAAGCCTCCTACTTTTCCTTGTTAGATTTCCGATTAAGGAGAGGTCCTCACTTCCATTGTTTATTGCATTGACGATGTTTAGGGCATCACTTTCCAGCACTATGTGGGTGATAGAAAGATCCTTTGCTAGTTCTAACCCGCTTGTGATGGCTGTAGCTTCTGTGGTCTCTATCTGGCTCCAACCCGGTAAACTTTGTGACATTCCAGCCAAAATCTCTCCTTTCCAGTTTCTGATGACAATGCCTATTCCGGCTTTTCTTTTCTCCACATCACATGCTCCGTCCACGTTGACTTTAAAGGTGCCATAATCTGGGGGTACCCATTTGGTTCCTTCCATATCGTCCGGTTCTCTTTCCATACCATGATTTCTGATATTTGCAACCAGATATTGCGATAGAAGCTCTTCCGCCCTTGTTACCGCTAGACTCGCATTATTGTTCTTCCCTTTAAATACTGCACCGTTCCTCTCGCTCCACACTGTCCATGCTATAACCGCAAACCAACTGCTCATACGTCTATCCTGGGTGAGGATGATCTCTCTAGTCCAATCCATGAAGTCCCCCTTCCTGAGATCCAGGAGGTGTTGTAGATTTGCTTGCTCCCATATCTCCAAGGCCTTTTTGCATTTCATTTGCATGTGTTCTATGGTTTCTTCTTCTTCTCCACATAATATACACGTCGGATGAACCTGGATATTCCTGCTTCTTAGCCTTGTGTTTGTTGGAATTGCTTTATTGCAGGCTCGCCAAATGAAGTTTTTGATTTTCGGCGGAATTTGCAGCTTCCATAGACCTGTCCACCAGCTATTTGCCTGATTCGAGCTTTGCCCCGCTTCTTTCTTCCCCTGACTATCCTCCTTTTCCAAGTCTCTTGCAAGATAATACCCCGTCTTCACTGTATACTTTCCGTCCTTTGTGTGGAACCATGTGAGTTTGTCCTCCTCTTCCCTACTACCATTGGGTAGAGCAAGTATCTCCTCCGCATCTTCTATGAAGAAATTTTCTCTGATTTTCTGCTCGTCCCAAAGGAGGTTATCTGATAGGATCTCGCTTACTGTTTTCTCCCTTCCTAGGATTGGGGGGGGAGAAAATCTTCAAGGACTTTTGTCGTGGGATCCATCTGTCAGAGTAGATCTTTACCTTCCTACCGTTTGCCACCCGCCAGATCATGCCATTTTCCAGCAGCTTTCTTCCTTGTAACAGACTCCTCCACACAAAAGATGGTTGGGTCCCCAGTTGCGCCTCCATGAAAGAGCTGTTAGGGAAATACTTCGCTTTGTAAACTTGCCCCAATAGAGAAGCCGGGGCTTGCTGAATACGCCAAGCTTGTTTTGCGAGTAAAGCTAGGTTGAAGGCCCCAATGTCTCTGAAGCCTAAACCACCATCTCTTTTTGACTCACACATCTTATCCCATGCAACCCAATGAATCTTTCGTTTCTCCTCCGTTGAACCCCACCAAAAATTGCTGGCCAAAGAGTTGAGATCACTTATCAGTGTCTTGGGGAGTCTGAAGCAATTCATCGCATAGGTAGGGATGGCTTGAGCGACCGCCTTTATGACGACTTCCTTCCCGGCTTTTGAGAGCAATCTCTCTTTCCATCCTTGCAATTTCTTCCAGACGCGCTCTCTTATGGATCGGAACACCACTTTCCTGTCTTTGCCCACCAGAGTCGGGAGCCCCAAGTACTTATCGTGTTGTTGAGTCCTTGTCACGTTAAGTACTTGGGTGATTTGCTGAATGGTCTCTTCTGGGATGTTTGGGCTGAACACTACTGCAGATTTCTCGTAATTGATATGTTGTCCCGACGCCTTCTCGTATAAACTCAGGATATTCTTCAACTGCTGTGCCTCCGCTACATTAGCTTTGGCAAATAAGATGCTGTCATCCGCGAAGAAGAGGTGGGATATTGTTGGTCCGTGCCTGTTTGCTTGAATGCCGTGAATAACTTCATCTCCAACCGCCCCTGTCAATAGACTCGATAAGCCTTCTGTGCAAAGAAGAAAAAGATATGGGGATAAGGGATCTCCTTGACGTAGGCCTCTTGTGGGTTTGAAACTCCCAACTGGTTCGCCATTTATAAGGATGGAGAAAGTTACTGAGGTGAGACAGGCCATGATCTTGTTGACCCAAGAACTGCTGAACCCCATTTTGACCATCAGTTCTTCTAGGAATTTCCACTCCACCCTGTCATACGCCTTGCTCATGTCTAGTTTAAGCGCCATGTTCCCCTTTCTCCCTTTTTGCTTCTTCATGGAATGCAGCGTCTCAAATGCCACCATAATATTATCCGTGATGAGCCTGCCTGGTAGGAAGGCACTTTGCGCCGGGTCAATGATGCTTGGAAGGATGATTTTTAGCCGGTTGGCTAAAACTTTGGCAATCACTTTGTAGAGGACATTACACAAGCTAATGGGCCTGAAATCAGATACCTTTCTGGGCTCTTTGACTTTGGGTATTAGTGCAATATAAGTTTCATTAAGAGATTCAAGGGAACAACCTTCATTCAAAAATTTTAGACATAAAGACGTTACATCATGACTTACAGTATCCCAGTAGTGTTGGTAGAACAAAGCTGGCAAACCGTCAGGCCCTGGCGCCTTCTGTGGGTGCATTTGTTTAAGGGCGATTCTTATCTCCTCCGCCATGAAGGTTTGGTCTAGACTGATTCTCATGTCTTCCGTAATGCATCTTCTTATTCCAGGGATTACTGCTTCTGTGTCCAGCTCTTCATGTGTAGAGAAGATTTTTTGGAAGTAGTATACGAACTGGGCTTTGAATGCATCTGGACTTGTTAACCATTCCCCCTCTGAATTTTCAATCCCCTCAATGCGATTTCTTCTCCTCCTTTGATCTGCCTTGGCATGGAAGAATTTGGTGTTTTTGTCTCCATGGGCTAGCCATACCGCTCTGGATCTCTGTCTCCAGTAAATTTCTTCTTTCTCCAGCAAGTTGTTGATATCGGTCTCAAGGGATTTGATATGCTTCAAATTGATTGGTGTGAGGGGGCTTTCAAGGGCCCTTTTGAGCGCGTCTTGCTTCACTTTTATTCGCCTGGGCAGGTACCCGAAAGTATCATTTCCCCATCTTTTAAGTGCTCGTGCTGTTTGTTTCATACTTTCCATGAACCCGACGGGAGATGAGTTATCTCGGTTTGTGCGCCAAGCTTCTCCTACAACCTCCTTGCTTTCCTCATTTGTGGTCCAAATTGCTTCGAAAAGGAATCTGGATTTTCTCTTTTGACTGTTGTAGTGGCACTCCTCCTTCCTCAAAATGATAGGTCGGTGATCAGAGATAGATGAATGGAGGTGGGAAATGCCGTACTCAGGAAAAAGATGTTGCCACTCCCTTGTGCAAAATGCCCTGTCCAGTCTCACCTTGACGTTATCTTCCCCAGCTCGCCGATTGCTCCAAGTGAACATCGTACCTTTGAAACCCAAATCCTGGAGAAAGCAATCGTTGATAGTGTTGCGAAAATTCTCCATTTGCCTTTCAGGTCTGAGCGGGCCTCCATCTTTCTCGTTTGTGTACATAATTTCATTGAAATCGCCAATGAGTATCCAGGGGTCAGAGTATAGTCCTGCTAAACGTCGCAAGAGAGTCCAGGAATGGGTCCGTTCGTTTACCTCTGGATGGCCGTAGAAGCCAGTAACGCGCCTTTTCTGAGAGCCATCGGGGTTGCTAACCCGACAGTCAATGTGCCCTTGGGAGTAGGATTGGATGGAGATGTTCACCGTATCTTGCCAGAGGAGGGAGAGCCCACCACCAAGGCCTCTTCGTTTGACATGGAAACCGTTCTTGTAGGACAATAGACTTCTGATTCGATCAGCTTCAGCCTCCCCTAATCTTGTTTCAATAAGGAAGACCATGTCGGGAGCTTCATTCTTCACCAGGTGATGAAGAGCACGAACGGAACGAGGGTTCCCAAGCCCTCGAACGTTCCAACTTAAAATACTCATAGTGATCGGCAGGGCTGCTCAGCAGCCTCTGCCGTTGGAAGCATGTTTCTTTGTCCATCGAGTCCACTGTTTGTTTCCTTCGCTGGATTTATGTCTTGTATCTTGGCCTTTTTTGATTCAGTGTTGAAGCTCGTGCCTTCTTCTTCACATAAGTGTCGCTTGGTTTTCGTCTTCGGGAGACCACCTTCCTTCGAGCTTGTTCTCTCACGTCTTGCCCATTTCTTTTGTGTACGTAGAGATGGGCAGATAGGTAGGACCAGATCATTATTGGATTGATTATGAGAACAAGGGTCGCTATCATTTCCGTCCGTAGAGGTTGGATTCGGGGTTGGGTCAATATCCATTTTATTTTTATTCTGTTCTGCTCCTTCCATCTCCGGTTGATCACCGTTTCTTTTTTCCTTTTTTGCCGTTTCCATAACTGGGTAGCTTCCATTTTCTGGTCTTCTATTGCCCGAATAATGCTCCATTGAGATTCCTGACTTTGATCCTTGTCTTGATTTACAGCAGTTTCCGAAATTTCCGCCGTGGTTTTGTGGAATCACTCCCCTTCTTGAAGCTGGTCCTTCCTTGGTAATATCTGGGGAATAACCAATTAGGGCATCTTCTATATTTTCCGGATCTCCTTCCGGATCGGTTTCCTTTTCTGCAATTTCGGATAATCTCAAGCCATCCCCGCCTTGGTACGTTTGACCGCGATAATGGCCTCTGTATTCGCCGCAAATTTCTCCCATAACCATCATTTCTTTTTTCTTCCCCTGTAGGTGGAGCGGCTTAACTTGGGCGACGATCGGTGACTCCTCCATTTGTGCGCGTGATTTGCGGGATGATTGAACCCCGGTACTGTGGAACACGTCTTCGCACCCCCTAATATCGCATAACAGATTGCTTGGAATCTCCGAATTCCTCTGGTAATGGACTGTAATTCCAGAAGGTAAGATCCTCTCCACGGTTTGATTGGTTGAATCACAAATTTCTTCCTCAAAACCCGCTCGGCCCCTCTGTTTCCTTCCTTTTTCGGCTATTGCAGATCCCGTTTGTTTCAATTTCTCCACCGAATCATTGGAGCATTCTAATTTCTCCCTTTCCATATATGGAGAGCTTTGACCCTCGGACTCACCTTGCGATTGCGTGATTCCCGCTCCCATCCCGGGGATTGTGGCTGTTTCCGATCCGTTCCCCGTGTTCGGTCTCCGAGCTTGTGCCCCTGCTCTACGCACCGGAAACGTCTCCGACGGTGCTGCTGTTGTCTTCTCCGGCCAGACTCCTCTTTTCTCCAACCCCTCTTCCCCATTTCTTTTTTCGTCCAGCTCTATTGCTCTCTTGCTGTTCGAAAGTGAGACTGAGTTCTCTTGGCTTGAGTGCTCTGGTTCTTTGGATTTCTGCCTCTGAGAATAGGTCCCCCTTACTTCTTTGGCTGCGCACAGCCATAACCCATATTGAAATTGCTCATTGTCTCTTTTGCATCCATCTTCTATCCATTCTCCGCATACTTTGAATGTGTGCCCCAATCTTCCACACCAAAAACAAAAGTCTGGGAGTCTTTCATAGGTGAATGAAATCCACATTGCTTCTATTCCGGGTAGAGATAGTTTGATGCCTCTTCTAAGAGGTTTAGTAATATCAACCTTGACCCTTATTCTGAGGAATTTCCCCCAGCAGGAGCCCCCTTCGCCCACATCGATATCTTCAAATGTTCCGATTCTGTCCCCTATTTGCTTTGCGACCTCCCTGGTCATGCTAACCAGAGGCAGGTCATGAACATGGAGCCAAAATGAAGAGGAGTTCAGATTGATATCCGAAGGTTTTGATTTGCCATCAAAATTGTCAAGTAATACCATTGATTTGTCGAAACACCACGGGCCGAGTAGTACTACTTTCCGAAGATCCGCGCTATGCTCGAACTGAAAGACGAAAAGATTGTTTGAAACTTCTCGTATGCTCACTCCTTTTGCAAGCTTCCAGGCTGCGATAATAGTTGATTTGAATGCCTCCTTGTTGTAGGATTTTTGGGTCAACACTCTCCCTATTAAGCATCTTTCTTTAATGAATTCTTGCGTATGTATGTTGTCTTTCGCCAAGATAACCTCCTCTTGTTCCGCATCAGTTAGTTTAATTTTCCTACACAAATTGGTGACTTCCTCAGTCATGGTTGATGGGGACTGAGGTCTCTGTAGAACACTAGTTTCCACCGCTATCCGTCACGTTTCCTTTGGTCTGTGATAATCTAGAAGCTTTTGACTGTAGCCTTAGATTCCTGGCTGTGGCAATCACCCTCAACTCATGATGAACCCATGGCTGGGGTGGGGTGAATTTCCCATGGACGGGTAGCTTGCTCTCATGAAGAGAGAGAGAGGTAGAATTGTCTCATTTTCAATATTTTCATAAAATTGCCTTTTTTCTACTACCAATAATATTTCACGAAATACAAGTTCTATATATATATTTTCACATGTATTCTCCTTAACTGAAAACGTAACTAATTTAAATCCATATTCTCTATATTTTATTTAAAAAAATACAATACATTTTAATTGATCTATACCAATATCAATACATATATTGTAAATTCATATTCTGACTCTTAGTTGCTTCTTGATTTCCATGCAATTTTATAGTGAATTGTTTTTTATATTATCAAGACAAGTTGTTTGACTTATTTCTTACTTTAATGTTTCATTTTCTGCACTATAATTTTAAAATTTTAGAAAATAGA
>JAUZSS010142526.1:0-11235 GCA_035668195.1 Sarracenia psittacina
AATGGTACGGGGGATCGGGGGTAAGGGAATGTTCTTGTGAGTGATCGGTTGAGTCTGCAAGTGCGTTCAATCTCTGGCTCAATTGGAAAGAGGTCACTATGCAGGGAGCGGTGACTAAGCATATGCTTTTTGATGCCAGAAAAAGAAGGCAAAAAGTGACTGCCGAAGGCTCAGAGTCTGGACGGTGAATTAGTGTCCGGACGGTGGGGTCAAATAAGGGTCCGGACGAAAAATCGGTGTCCGGACGATAAAGGTGGTGATTCGAATTTTTGACTAATTCCTTACTTTGAGGGTAGGAGGGTCAAAATTTTAAATACCAAAAATAAAAAGAAAAACAAAAAGTATTTTAAAATTGAATTAATAGGATATTAAGAGGATTGCCGTAATTCCCCGGCAACGGCGCCAAAAACTAGTGAGCAGTGTCGTTCCTACCACTAGTTTATACCAAAATCCACACTAACAGGTAGTTAGTGGAGAGTCCGAATCGATCCCACGAGGAATTAGGTATCCCGTCAAAATATCCCAGTTTTTGTTCAATTTATTGAAGGTATATTTATTTATTAAATATCAGAATATATAAAACCATTTTTCATGAACAATCGTTACAACGTTTTACGCGTTATATTTTTTCTGATTTTTCGCTGCGTGATTTCGATAATGGTATTAGAGCCCCAACTGCGTTTTTCACGAAAAATGGGATGTGCTAACCTCTGTTTGTAGCTTATAGTCGTTATGATCTAGGTATTTGTGTGAATGACAGAATGGTTTATTTTTAACCCTATGTATTTCATGTTTTTCCTCGATGTTTTGATTCGAGGTAGATTGATTATACGCCTCCGAGGTGGGGCATAGGATTTAAAATGTAATGTTTTATTTTTCATTCATTTTTATGGATCAGTCTTGAAATTGTACCACAGATATCGAAGATTGAAAAAAAAAAAAGAACATAAGAACATGTAGCGACAGCAAAGCAGGTAGCACGGGCGCTGCCTGTGCAGCTTGTTTCTACGGTGTTCAACAACATTTTTCGATATGAGTTTTTTGCTGGTATCAAGGTGACTCGATGGCATTTCAATGGTGGTTCCGTGGTAGTTTGACGACGGCTACAAGGTGGTCAAAAGGTGGCACAAACAAGTGGCAACAGCCCAGCGGCCATTGGCTTCCAACGCTACTGGTAGGGGATTGTTTGGCTCCTCTTGTTGGGCTTTTCTCGGCGAGTCAGACGGTAGTCCGAGACTGAGGCAGTACTTCGATGGTTATGGCATAGGGCCAAGTGTCTGATGCCTCGAATAGGGTTCCTAAGTAGTTTAATCTTTAATCCACACCGTGGGATTAAAAGACAAAATGGATGGCACAGATCATAACGACTATTTTTTATTATTTAGTCTTTTATTTAATTGTTTATTTATTTCTTTAGTTAGTTGTTGTGGATGGATTTTTTTTATTTATTCTATTTATCCATGATTATTTAATCAAGGGTATAATAGGAAAAAGGGTTTTTTAAATAAATTATCCAAACAATTTTTTAACGGGATAAATAAATAATTTATTTAATTTTTGCATTAGATGGAATATTAATTAGGGCATTTTCTAAAACCTTCATAATTAATTTCTTTGGCAAAATTAAATAAGAAAAAAATTTATTTATTTTAAAAGGATTAAACAAGGAAATTTTATTTGATTAAAAATCGAAATTTATTTTTAATCAAAAAATTAAAATTTATTTAATGAATTAAATAAACAAAAGGAAAACCTTCATTTTAAAATATTAAGTGGGAGAGATTTTTAGTTACAAATAAATCATACGGTCTCCAACACACGCTTGTGGAGATATGATTATAGCTCGCATGCTAGCTTGATCTGTTCTCCCTAATAAAAGGGCTATAGTCATGGCATCTCCGACACGAATCTCTAAAATGAGTAAATTTTGAAAATTATGCAAAGTAGGGTTCGCTCACACCAGGCCCAAGGCTTTGACATGGGTTTTTCGAATTGAGTGTAATGGTTATACACTTAAACTGTGAATAAAAATATCTTTCCCATCGAAATCACTGTTTTATATTTGTGGGGACCAAAGTTATTGGCTGATTAATTTAGTTGGAATGTCATATATCAAGGAATAAAAGTCGGGATAGTTCTTTCTTCATTGAATGTTAGACGTCCACACTAACGTGACCTATCAGTTGATGTGGCACTAGGAGAATGGCTTTTATTATGATATTTGGTTCCAGGAAGTAAATTAATACACTGGTATATCTGTCCGGATGGGGATTAGTTAATAATTGTCCACACTAATATGGCCTGTATAATCATAAAGGATCTGGGCTACCAGTAATTCTTTTTAAATTAAAAGGTTGAGGGAACCTAAATTTTGAAGGAATTAAAAACTTTTTCTCTTTTGTTTCTTAGGTTAATAATGAGATCTTTCAATCAACTTATGGCTATACTCAAATAACATAAGTTAATTGGACCTAATTTTATCACTTGAAAAAGAAATCTCAACATTGTCTTAACTTTTCACAATTATAGGTTCGTGTTGTATGACTCCCATCCTCCCGCTCCTCAAAGTAGATCTTATGAACAAAAAGTCCAGGCTTATGAGAAGTGAAGAAAGCTGATAGGATGGAAAACGCCATTCTGCGAATGGACCTTTAGATCTTCATTTAGGACATATTAATCTAAAGAGGATACAAAAACTGGATGAAAATGGATCTTTAGGTTCATTGGAAGTGGAGACACTTCTAGTCTGCGAGTCCTGTTTAGAGGATAGGATGACTAAGAGGTCATTTTGGCTAAAGGACTTAGAGCCAAATAAGTGTTAGGGTTGGTTCATTCTGAAATATGTGGTCCTATGAATATCTAAGTAAGAGGTGGATATGAGTACTTCCTCACTTTTATTGATGATTACTCAAGATATGGATACTTTTACCAGGTTCACCGCAAGTCTGAAACCTTTGAGAAATTTAAAGTGTTTAAGGCTGAAGCAAAGAATCAGGTAGGTAAAAGCATCAAGACCTTACAATTTGATCATGGTGGTGAATACCTCTTGGGTGAGTTCAGGGATTACTTATCAAAGCATGGGATTACTGTTGGAAAACATGCGGAAGCGGTACAATTTTAAGAAAACTCGAGTCAGGGTTCGTTTTTTATGAAATCCTACGTACTAATCTACTTTGGATAGAAGTGTACCTGCATGTGATTGTCAAAAATCACAACCAAACTTTCCACGTCGTGTTGAGACGACCCCAGGACCTTCTCACGTATGACCCGTGCACGTATCCACCTCCGGTGAGTGAGCACCGATCCAAGATAAATCTATTGGCTTCGAAACACACCAAGTCTCTCTCAAAACTTTAAAAACAAGGGCAAGAGAGAGCAAGGGGCCAGCGACAATAATGGGGGGAATGGGGGCTAGGTTGTGTGTTAGGGTTTTCTCCTTAATTACATGTATATATATGACCTTATGTGATTTTAAGAAGATAATAATAATTAATTATATTCTTCCTAAAACATATAAAATATATATAATATAACTAAAAATGAGACCCCATTAGGGTCGGCCATTGTAGAGTAATTAGGAGATTAAATCTCCTTCAATTTCTCCAAAATGACATGTGTATATATCCCCATGCAATTTTAGGAAACCAAGATTATCTCCTTCCTAAAATTTAGCATGCACAATATACACTTCCACCCTCCTAGGGCCGGCCACCTTTAAGAGAGGATTAATATTTATTTTTAATATATTTTTGATATAAATTAATACACCAAAAATATTAAGTATATATATTAAATTGTTGTGAAACAATTTACCATATATACCAACCCAAAAATAAATAATATTCTCTATTCAAATATGGTCAACCACACTTAGGGTATGCCCTAAAATATACTGCCAATAATGCCCCTAAACATTTAATTAAATGCCTCGAACGTCCCCGGCAAAAAACTGACAATCGAATTAAATTAAATTAAACCTGAAACCAACTGTAAAACCACGTGCATAAAATGAGCTACGTGAGGGATCACGAGGAAGTACGGGAATTGGGCTCACCATACGTGAATACGAGATATCCCTAACTCAAGCCCGGAGTTAGTCCATTCTCGCACAGCCAGGACTTATTCCACTAAAGGCCCTGACTGAACTCCCGACCATAAACTCGAATTCATAAACTCGAATTATGTCTCGAGTTTCCAATTACTAGATGCATTGCCATCTCCCCACGTTTAAGATATGGATTCCTGATAATCGAATTAGGTTACTGACAATCCGGTTTGAAAATCATCTTATTTTCGTAACCGCCCTGCTCAACTTATTGGTATGCTGGATCAAATGATCCACTGGCTAGTTTTGGCATATCTAAACTTATGAGCAAGCACACGAGGGGGAACTCCTCAGCTTGTATTATATCAGACATGGTGTCCGTCAGATGATTGTCAACCATCGAACTAATAATGCCAGTACCCTACCCACCGGTCATATTCATCTCACCATAGAAATCTCAGCCATTGGTGACTCAAAGTACTGGTCACTATCCGAACATTATCTAATCAATCACATCGGGATTAATAGACTATGCAATCACTGATAATATATGATGTGGATCAATTCATATAGTCAGTATAGAATTGATCATCCTATTGGTCCCGTTCAATACACTCTAAGTGTACTAACACATCGAGCTCGAAACTCAAATCCCAAGACCGGGATTCGATCCTTTCGACCTAGCCATGACTAGCTAATATAATGATGTGCTAGAACCGTACCAACGGATAGTCCGGGTACATGAAAGCATGGCTTTTAAGTAAAAGCATGGATAGTACGTAAAAGCATGGCTTTTAAGTATGCTTATCCCAACAATTACATACCAATTGTCTGCACCATGGATGCCACAGCAGAATGTTGTAGCGGAAATGAGAAATAGGTCCCTTAAGGAGATGGTAAGAAACATGATGAGTTATTCGGATTTACTGCATTTATTTTAGGAGCATGCATTTGAAACATCGGCATATATTCTGAATTTGGTACCTACTAACGTAGTTCCCGATACCCCTTTGGAATTGTGGGCTGGGCGCAAGCCAAGTCTTAAACACGTCCGGATATGGGGTTACCCAGCACATGTGTTGGTGGGAGATACAAGTATGTTGGTACCAAAGAAAGAAACTTGTTTCTTTATAGGATACCCTAAAGGAACGAAGGGTGGTTTATTTTATAATCCAAAGAGTCAAAGAGTATGTGTTAGCACAAATGCAAGATTCTTGGAAGAGGATTATGTTCTAAACAACAAGCTCTAGTCATATATTGTTCTTGAGGAGGTTAGGAATGAGAGTTTGGTATAATCGGTAACTATACCTAATGAACGGGTTGATACACCATATATCATGAGTACACAACTACAGGAGGGTCTTCATCATAGTGGGAGGGTTGTTCATCAATGTAAGAACCTGACCTTGTTTTACACATGCGGTGTTTGGTTAGGCGGTTCGGTTTTTAGACTTAAAGTACTTGTTCTCGAACAGTACTTTAAACCTGGATTGGATCCTTGTCGGTTTTTAGTTTACCCTCTTTTTGGGTCCAGTGTTATATTATCACATGGTACCGTGGAAGGTTTCGGGTCGCTCGGACCGAAACTTGGGATGTTTTTACATCTTTTCTCGATTTTGGGTCCAACCGCTGAGCGCTCGAGCGGTAGTGAGTGTGCTCGAGCACTAGTACGTCGCTGGGGCTTATAGGACCTATTGTCTATTTGGTTTTTGGAGAAAAATATCTTATTTTTTCTCTCCCTTCTGCGTAGAATACAAGATCTAGAAGCTCGGGCTTGCCTTTTTGAGGATCTGAAGGCTTGGGCGCGGATTCTGAGATCGCACGCCTATTACGGGAGTTGAGGGCTACGTTTTCACCAGACGAGATTTGGATTCTGACAGTTTAAGCTTGTATTGTTTAGGCTTTTTCAGCCGTGGACAACTTCACAAGGTAGGGAATAACCTACTCTTGAACTTCTCCTATTATATGTAAGGCAAATTACGTGTATTTATAGTTGTTATGCTAATTTTCATGCTTTTTATGCAAGTTTTGCATATTTCGGGTATTAGGACCTGGTTTTCTAGGAAATTTTTTAGTTTTCCTTGGTCATGGGAGTGGTGGGAAGGGATCTATCTTTTCAGATTTAAATTTGGGCGATTTATGCTTAAATTGTACGTTTATGATATTTAGCTATTATACGCTTTATCAGGCTTAGGAATCACGGAATGAAAAGTGATCAGGTTTTCCTCCATTATGATAGAGTTTGTGATTTATATGTGCTTACAGATTTTTTTATTGGATAGCCGTAGCTAAAATCAAGTATAAACTGGGGTTTTCCATGTTTGGGGCTTTTTGGGCAGAAATAGGTTTTGGATTGGCTTTTTCCAAAGCAGGTTTTCTTTTATGGTAAATGAAAAAGCATTGGATCTTAAGGTTCTAATGTGAAAATTTTTGGGTAAGCCCCGGTTAGCCGGACGAGTACTGAATCACCACTTTTACTTGAAAAACTTGACGTTTTCCTTTTAAAACAAAAATGGTGATTCAACAAAGTTTTGGAGGCTTATTAGACCCAAATCATCGAGCGGGTGACTCCCTACGTCGGGTTACGACACTTGGTATCGGGTGGGTGAGGGCCTACGTCAGGTAACGACGCTCCATGTCGGGTGGGTGACGGCCTACGTCGGTGAACTTTTATTTATAGTATAACTTTTGATAGTCATGTTATGCGATAAACCTTTGGTTCCAAACTTAAAAAGGTTGTTATCTAGCTTTAGATAGACTGTATTTTCATGTCGCATTCCATTTCATACAGCATGTTTAGATCATGCATAACTTGTTTTCTACGAGCCTGTGGCCCACGTTGTGTATGACAACGACAGGTGACCTTGGAAAGGAGATAGCGGACTGTGGCGGGAGCATGGAGGAGCTGGTAGAAGCTATTAGGCTTATGTTTTGGTTTATGTATAGTTTATATACATAGTTTTTTTTAAGCTTGGGAAGAAAACATGGTTATTATGTATTAAGACGAGTTGGTTTCCTTAATACTTTGTATATTTGAATTTATACTTTTAAGATTTCAGAATCCCGGTTCCCTATTATTTCTATTTCTCTTAGTTCATATAATGTATGTTTTGAGGCCGATGTGCCGGGTGGGTTTATTGGGTTCTGTTTGGCAAGTTATATTTTCCATTGAAAAAGCATGCTTGGTTAGTTTAAGCGGTTTTCGAAAAACAATGGTTTTCTTGTTTAAACGGGTCTTTTCTGGAGGAAATACATTTTTCTGATGATATCTATCTTCAAAAATCATGTTTTAATCTATTTAAGGAATTTTTGTGGCAAAAGGGCCAAATAAGATTTTCGACCAAAAGATTGGATTTTTGGAGCAAACTCTTGTCAATGTAACCGCTCGAGCGGTAACCCCTGTTTCCTGCATACCCGAAACTGGTTTTATTTGTTCAACTTCAGGGGTTCGGTTACATGACTTGGAGGAATTTCACTTGTATATTATTTACACTATTTCTTATGTAAAATAACTCCTTGGCCAAGGCATGGTTAGGGTCGTGTTTGGATTAAAACTTAATTTTCTTCGTGTGTTCCTTAAGAGAATATTTGGTTTCGGCTTGGGCCGGGATTTTGGATCGGGTTTATTAGATAGTTCTTAGTTCACCAGGATTTGGGGCATTACAACTTGGTATCAGAGCTCTAGGTTCGAATACCTAAGGAGCTGTGGAAATTCGAGAGGGTTATCTGCATGATGCATTCATGTTTGGTATGCTTGTTTGAATTCGCGAATTGAATGATTTGTGCATGCTATGTGCTATGTGGGCATGAGGACTGGACTCAAAGATGATGGTCTTGGCTTGGCATCCATTAGACTTGTTTGGAGTTCGAGTTAGTAGAGCATTCGGCCAACGTCCTTCTAGCAAGAAAACCAAACAGGTTAACCAGATTGGCATATCATTTCGATGGTCTATCCATTATATGTTACTTTTTATTTTCTCGGGCATCCTTCTTGACGGTTAGCGGGTATTAAATGATGTATATTCATCATATCTTTCATATAGCGTTATGACGTCACGCGGTGGCAGAGGCCAGGGCGAGAATTGTGACCGGGGTTGAGTTGATGACCCGATGATGGGTGAGGGAGGTACGCATGTTCACCAAAATCAAGTCGAGGACAACAATCCCATTCAGCAGGAGCCGATCGTAGAGGAGTTCAGACACCGCCATAACTAATTATGGATAGCGCTCCAGTTCAGCAGGGACCAGTACAGGAGATGAATGTCTTGTAGTAGATTTTGGCAGCTATGCAGGCGATCGCAGGAGGTGGCAATCAAGCCCCCGAGCCACGAGCAACAGTTACTATGTGAGAGTTTAGATGGATGGATCCATCTGAGTTTTTTGGGGAGCCTAACCCCATGATGGCGATGGATTGGTTCGAGTCTATCGACCTTATCTTCGATACATTGCGGATTGGGGAGGGGGACATACGCGTGAGTTTGGCGACTTATCAGCTGAAAGAAGATGCACGTGAGTGGTGGAAATGGGTCAAGACCACAATAGATGGGAGCTGGGCTTCTTTCGTGTGAGTGTTTTGGGAGAAGTATTTCCCTCTTTCCACAAAGGACAGGTACCGGCAGGAGTTTACTAAGTTGGAGTAGGAGGACATGATGGTTTTGTAGTACTAGTCATGGTTTTCCTTGTTATCTCACCACGCTCTAGAGGTGGTACAAACGGGGGAGTTGAGGACGAGAAAGTTCGAGAGTGGTTTGCCACCGGCCATCAGGGAGAGGATGTGTGGTTCTGACATCCACACCTACACAAATGTGGTGGAAATGGCAGTTTCGGTGCAGATGACGTTGGCAAAGACTCATCGAGCTAGAGAAACTAGACATTCGCAAGGAGGTTCAGGAGGGCAGTTGGAGAGGCACTCTCAGAAGAAAGCGAGTGAGGTTCAAGACCCACACCATCTGGTGCCGGATCATCTGCAGTTCCTATAGGACATCTAGGAATACAGACATGAGCATGCTTTCGATGTGGGCAGATGGGACATCTCAAGAGAGATTGTCCTCAGCAAGGTACAACGCAGAGTCAACAACGGAATCAGACCTAGGCAAGGACCGCACCCCTATGTTATACGTGTGGTCGGACAGGGCACATCAGTCGAGATTGCATCCAGCGAGTAGGAGTATAGAGCACCGCACTGGGACAATCCAGGTTCGTACCGTAGGGCGGTGGTCAGCCTCAGCAACAATACCAGTTGGTCCTATCCCAGGGATCACATTCCGGTGCACCATCTAGAGGAGGTTATCAAGGTTCTAGGGGCGGCGGTAGGCAGCAGCAGACCCAGGGGTGTGCCTTTACGTTACCAACGTCGAGTTTATCGGGGGTAGCTTCGGAAGGTACTAAGACCCCTGCCAGTACGTCGATCATGAGAGGTACATTTCTCGTATTTCATTCATGGGCACGTGTTCTTATTGATACAGGGGCATCACACTCGTTTATTGCTTCTTCTTTTGCCGTGGCTTTGAGATTAAAGACAGAGTATCTAGGTAGCACTGTATGTGTAGAGACACTGATAAGTCATATAGCGACTTTGCGGTGTGTCTGCAAAGGGTGCGAGTTGTGGATTGCGGATCACCTTTTATTCTTTGATTTTGTCATCCTTGATATCTATGCTTTCAATGTTATATTAGGCATGGATTGGCTTGTTGCATATCGGACTTATATAGATTGTGATGAGCGGAGGGTGTTCTTTAGTACTCCGGACAGGTATCGTCTTTTGATTATTGGTGACTGGGACGACGGCATGGTGCCTTTATCTTATCTTAGGCGTAATGACGGTGATCTTAGTGTTCTCTTTTTAGCCCTGTTGATTAGCAAGGATCATTCTAGTCCTTTAGAGTTTCCACCTATTATTGAGGAGTTTCCTGATGTTTTCCCTCAAGACCGGCTCGAGTTACCACCTTGGCGAGTGATGGAGTTTTCGATTGATATTAATCCAAGGACAGCCCCTATCTCTATGACCTCCTATCGTTTTACACATGCGGAGTTGGAGGAGTTGTGGATCCTGATACTGGAGCTTCAGGGGAAGGGTTTTATACGTCCTAGTACATCACCGTGGGGAGCATCAACCCTGTTTGCAAAGAAGAAGGATGGTTCCTTACGCCTTTGAATCGATTACTGGAAACTTAACTTGGCGACGGTTAAGAACAAGTACCCGATACCGCGGATCGATGATCTCTTTGACCAGCTGAGGGGTACGACATGGTTTTCGAAGATTGATCTTCGTTCTGGCTATCATCAGCTACGAGTTCGGGAGGAGGATATATCGAAGACGGCTTTTCATACATGTTACGGACTTTTCGAGTTTCTGGTTATGCCATTCAGGTTGACAAATGCACCGACGATGTTTATGGACCTCATGAACCGGATCTTTCACCCGTATCTTGACCATTTTGTTAGAGTATTTGTGGATAACATTCTGATACATTCATCATCGGAGCAGGAGCACGAGGAGCATCTCCGGATCTCGTTGTAACTGCTTCGGGAGCTTCGTTTGTATGTTAAGCTTGCAAAATGTGAGTTTTTGCTTCGGAAGGTACGATTTCTCAGGCACATGGTTTCGGCGGGATGGGTGGCAGTGGACCCTTTGAAGATAGAGGTGGCGATGAGTTGGGAACGGCAAAGGAACGTATTCGAGATACAATTTTTCTTGGCCCTTGCAGGTTACTATAGGCGTTTTGTGATGGACTTCTCACGCATGGCAGCACCTTTGACGCGTCATACCCAGAAGGGTATATCCAACGTCTGGAGCGAGGAGTGTGAGCCAGTTTTTAGGAGCTAAAGACTCGGCTGACCAGTCCACCTATTATGATTGTACCAGAGAAAGGATTGGGGAGGATTGGGTTACTCGGTGTTCTGTGATGCGTGTTCGGAGGGCTTGGGTTGCGTGTTAATGTAACTCGAGATGGTGGTAGCTTATGGTTCACGGTAGTTGAGGGCGCTGTTAGGGTTGTATACATAAAAGCCATGCTTTTGAGTATTTAACTATCCGGGATCACAAAAATATTAATGAGAAATATATTGAAAGAATATGTATACTAGGATTCATATCTATTGTATTTATGATATATGTATGCATTGTCCGTATATCCTGTCCAGTATTTGACTCGTCACCTGAAGCGGGGAAGATCGGGTCAAAGGTTCTG
>JAUZSS010143618.1:572-11234 GCA_035668195.1 Sarracenia psittacina
GATTTTTCTCGTTTTTCTTCTTTTCTATTGGCTTTTTGGCTTGAGCTTAGGTATAAATATAAATGGGATTTACCCTGAAATAAATCACTCAAACATAGCTCAAACATTAGCAACAACAAATCAATGTGTTGTTAATGTCAAAACCGAGGATAAGGCTTGATTGAAAAGACTTTAGGCTAACAATCTCCCCCCTTTTGACATGACAACCATTGATTTGCAAAAAGATAAAATTATAAAAATTAAGATTAAAAAGAATATATGCAAATCAACCATACAACTTCTCCCCCTTTAGAAACACAAAAAGACAAGAGAAAAGATATAAAAAAGGCATGAATGAAATGCACAATGGAAATCAAAATGATATGCAAATCAAGGAGATAAAAGAATATACAAAACAATCAACCACTTCTTCCCCTCACAAATACAACTATATGAGCAAGATTTAAAAGACATATAGGTATTGGAAAGCCATTAACATATATGGCAACCAAAGTCAAATTTAGACTTTCATCCAAAATAACACATACAAAAAGTGTTCATGCGAGAAAGCAACATTTATAGTATCCAAAGCATGCAAACAGAAAAAAATGTTTTTCAATTTTACTCCCCCTATGTTATATACGCTATGCATGAGGAAAAAGATAAATGATAGGCCTTTCTTAAGCACCAACCTAGATGGGATATGTCATAAAATATATAGACTAGACAAACTTCCCCTTTCAAGAATAATACTGCTCCCCTTATATTTTAGCAAATATATGAGCATGAAGCAAAACAAACAAGATAATCACATAATGAACAAAATCTCCTTATGATAAGCATGTCAGATGACTTATGTAAGACAACAATCTCAACCATGATGAAGATTTACATATTATGAAATATGATGAGCATAATGCAAAAAAACAAAAAAAAAATATCTCCCCTATCAAAAATGACATATGTATAGAGAAATGTGAAACAACTTTAGCATGATAAATCAAATGAAGAGCATATAAGCATATGATGTCAAAACACAAAATTTTCTCCCTCTTTTTGTCAAGAAGATATGCATAGCTCATGACATATCAAAATTATGATTAAGGATCTTAGAATCATATTTTGAAATGAAGAACTATAGTCAGAGCGGGTCTATGAGAATTTCACTAAAAAGGGTTTTATTGAAAGAATCTTGTATGTGAAATAATCCGATTATAGACTGTCATTACACTATAGGTTTTTATAAAAAATTGAATATGATATCAAATGAAATCAATCATAAGATCTCATTCATAAGAGATGCTATCAACTTGATTGAAAAGCTTTAGGCTACCATGCAGAATATAAAAAAATAATCAAGTAACACACACATCATTAAGCATAAAAATTATCAATCACGTAGCATTTGCGTCCAATAGGCATTTTGAATATGAAATAAAAATTGTATATAATGTGATTGAAATAGTCAAATATTAAAAAGAACATAAAACAGTTCAAAGGATATACTTCTGTAAAGTAGGCAAGAAATTGGGTCGACACAAAATCATTGGTGCCTTCACAAAAAGTTTGGCAGAGAGAGAATTCAAAACTTATATGCAATGGTGACGACACATCTCCAAAATGGGTCGACACAAAATTGCAACACATATGAGAAATACATATAGGTGTCGACACAAAATTGAAGGGTGTCAACTCAAACAGCAAGAGTGTCGACACAAAGAAGGAATGGGTCGACACTTTCATATAAAGTGCAACATATATCAAGCAGAACACAAAATGATGTTGACACATTAAAGAAAAAGGGTCGACACTTTCTTTGATAGTTAAGAGCAGAAAGACGAAAATTTTATTTTTAATGCAATTTCACAAAAAACAAAAAACTAAACATTCATTTTCAATCATGCATTAGGTTATACAATGAGTATGATCAAAACGGAGATAAGCATAAAGAATCACATAAGAGTTCGTATCCACTAAAATATGCTATTTTGAGAAAGTATGCCAACTTACAACATGTAAGCGTATGACATGCATAAAATCTATCAAAGATATGTATTAATATCATATGGGGCATGCCAAAGCATGAGATTAAATACATGCAACAAGTTCAAAGTTCTAACAAAGTCTCATATCAGCAAAAATATAACAAGAGAAAAGCTCAACATAGTGGACTGTATTCATTATAGCAAAGTGCAGAAGATCAAGGCTCATGTCAATCTGAAAAAAAATAATTATCAATTATGAACAAAAGACATATTTATGATTTTGTAGAAAGAATATGTTACCAATAAAGAGTATAGATATGATCAAATATTGCATGGATATGAGCATATGAGAGGCATAAAATGAGCACAAAAAGCAAGTAATCAAGAATGAGTGATTACTTATATAGAATATCAAGTATATGTGCAGAAAGATTTAAGTTTGCAAAGACCAATATTGACATATAATGAATTATGCATCCATAACCAAAAGATAGCCTAAGAATATTCAATATGATCAAGATATCAAAAATGCATAGAAAAACTTAAAATTTTCACATATACTCATAAAGGTGTGAAAAGAAGAGAGCAGCTAATAATGCATATTTGGTCAAACATAAGGCATATAAAAGAGCATAGAAAAGGCAAAAAAATCAAAATTTACATATTGTAAAAGCCTTAGATGTTACCCATTTTGCATTACCAAAATATGAGCACTTTTGCCTCAAATCTACTAGCATTTGCTTTCAAATATTTTCAGCCCGTTTACCTCAACTATTGTCACCAACAAGGTGGCTTGTTCTTCAATTCTTAAGGACTTCTAGTAGGGGTACATCTTAACTTTCCCCTTCATTTCCCTTAGCCATTTCTCCTCCTGGCTTTCACCTACAAAATAGTCATGGTAGTGGGTTCTTGGTACCCATTTTCTTGTGGGTCCTTGGGTATTAGCAGCAAAATACATATCATGCATGGCAGGATAAAAATGGAATCTATGTATAGAAGAGCCATCATGCTTATATATGTATGGATGTGATTTTTTATAGGCTTTCCATTTGGATTGCCTTGCATTCATAGGTCTCTTATATGGTCTGAAAAAGCCTTTGGTAGGTCTCCTATGTGGTATGGTAGTGCCATCAAGTCTCTGCAATTTTGGTGATGGTCTAGGAAATGTTTTCCTTGAAGTTTGCCTAAGATTCTTAGGTCTTTGAAAAGTGACTTTGGCAACTTTGGGTGTGGGATCACCCTTCTTAATCCATACTTTTCGTGTAGGTTTGTTGCCCTTAAGTCTTAAATAGCAAGATTTAACAGTATGCCCATTTTTGCCACAAAAATTGCAGTTTAAAAGTTTTTGTTGAGGGACTTTAGTAAAAGGGTTCTTATGAACTGATTTTTGCTCATTAGGATTAAAGCCTAATCCCTCTTTGTTGAAAGTGCATTTTGTTCCAAGAATCATTTCTAAATTCTTTTCTCCATGAGTGAATTTAGCAATGATTTTGGTTAAATCATCAACTTTTGATTTTAGTAAAGCATTTTCTTCTCGAAGCTCATTTGAAATAAAAGGAACATTTTTTTCAACTTCTTTTTTCAAAAACTCAATTTTTGATTTCAAAATGGTGATTTCTTCTTCATAGGACATATTTTTCAAACTTTGCTCTTTAATCACTTTAAAACAATCTTCTGGAGCTTATTGAAGCTCACAGATGTTATCATTGCTATCATTGAAATCACTATCATTATCACTACATGAAGAACAAATTACCTCATTACCAAATGTCATGAGTGGAACACTTGATGTATCATGGTTTGTGGATTCACTTTCATTTCCACTTGAATTTCCTTCTTCTTCTCCTTCAAAGTTCTCTTGAAGCTTGTCCAAAATTTTTTTTACACTATCACACTCAGATACTTGGTTAAATATATCAGGAGAAAGTGCACAGTGTAAGAAATCAATGGCTTTGGCATTAGATTGCAAGCTTCTCCTATCATCATCATTATACTCTTTATCAAGTTTTGGTATAGTTCTACCATTTCTAATATTGCTGGGAATAATAGTACCGTTTAAAATGCTTTTCCATGCTAAAAAGTCTTGAGATTGAATAAAAATTGTCATTTTCTTTTTCCAGAAAGAGTAGTCTGAGTCATTTAAAATTGGAGGTTTATCAATTAAATGCCCCTCGGATTGCATGAAGTTAAAAACAGAGGTTGCCATGGATCTTAACTCTAAGGACTGAGAAAAGTATAAATCAGTATGAGAGCCGAGGCTCTGAGACAAATTGTTGATCCACTAAGAGGCAACCTAGATGGGGGTAAATAAGTTGTTTCCTTAACTAAATAATTTTAATCACTTTTTAGTCTCTTATAAAACTTATTTCTAACATGAAGAATTAATTAATAAATAGAAGAATAAATAAAATTAAGATGAAAGAAATGAAGAGACAAAGAGAAGGAGGAATGCAAACCAAAAGACCAAAATGTATAGTGGTTCGGCCAAATCCTGATCTACGTCCACTCTCTCAAGTTACACTTGAGTTTCCACTACGGGGAAGTGCTTACGGGTGCACTCCAAACCGGATACAGAAGTTTTGCTAGTTCTCTTCCAAACCAGGAAGCTTTGCAGGAGCACTTCCAGACCTAGAGGCTTTACAGGTGCACCTCCGAACCTAGAAGCTTTATGGGATAGCTTCTGGACCTTTGCAAGAATGATTGCGAGCTCACTCCTTAAAGCCTGAAGTGAAGATGATTATGGGCTCACTCTTCAAAGCCTAAACCGAAGATGATTACGGGCTCACTCTTTAAAGCTTGGTGAAAAAGTTTGTGGGCACTCCTTCAAGCCTGGGTGTATCTTTGATAGAAGCTTGAACATGCCCTGTTTTTCTTGTACAGTAGTGTACTCCTTGGATTGAGTAGATTTACAATAGAAATCATCACCACAAAGTAATCTCTCTCTCTCAAATGATTTTATAATCAATACAATGAGTGGAGAAGAGAAAATTACAGTCTGGTTGAAGAACCAAGACAAATTGCTCAATAAATTTGAAATTTAAATCAGTACAGTGATACAGTAAAATGAGAATTGGATGTGAGAATTAAATCTTGTTTGCACTTTTTCACCAACCATTTTCTGTTTGAAAAGCTCTTCTTAAATAGGCTTCATAATTGAGAACGTTGAAGAAGAGTACTGTAGCCGTTGGAGCAATTAATGGAGCAATTAATGCTCTAAAAATATCCATTGTTAAATTCAAGATTTGAACCAGTGCGAAAGGTGTCGAAACCTTTGTTGATGAGCTAGAACCTTTTTAGATGAGCTGAAATCTTTTCCTAATGAGCTGAAACCTTTGGGCTCCAGAAAGTCAGCATTGATCTTCAAAGCAAATGTTTCATCTCATTGTTCAGTGAGCTAGAACCTTATGGCTTCCAGAGATTTGGGTGCTGAATTTTTATCAAATGTTTCGCCTCC
Organism: Sarracenia psittacina; assembly: GCA_035668195.1. Classification (NCBI taxonomy): domain Eukaryota; kingdom Viridiplantae; phylum Streptophyta; class Magnoliopsida; order Ericales; family Sarraceniaceae; genus Sarracenia; species Sarracenia psittacina. The sequence goes on from JAUZSS010143618.1 coordinate 5,991, forward strand.
TCTCTCCATGAGCCGAAACGTTTTGAGACATTAGGAAAATTTTACATACGTATTATAGCCCTTTAAGTCTTCTTTCCAGGCATTTAAGAATCACTTTAAAATTCATTGTGTGGAAAAATTTATGACCAAAATACCGAAGGTATGTCAGAGGTGATTTTCTAGATTCACAATATCTTCATGTTTGAACTTCAACGTTTCGACTCTCCTGAAGCATGGGTCAAAACCTTTGGCCTTCATACTGAATTCTTCTTCAAGGATTCAACTGCACATAACCATGAGTTGACACCTTTGGCCATTGCTCCGAAGTTTCCTTTAAGGGTTTGGCTACTTATATCCATGAGCCGAAACCTTTTTGCTGCACTTTTTCTCGGACTTCATACGATCATATCTTCTTCATCTGGATTCCAAATGGGGCAAATATTATATGGAAATTGATGCCCTGGAAGTCTACTTTATAATGGAACTAGCCTTGCATCCATATTCTTTAAGGGGAGAATGTTATGGATGAAATACTGGCCATATGACTGATTCCTTCACTCGCATAAATTGATTTCTGAACTTAGGCTTAATGTGTTGACTCATTTCTGTAAAGGGTCAACTCAAACATCTTGGCCGTTTGATTTTTGATCTTTTGATGCTCTTGTACTTGAGTATTGATATCCCCTTTAGCTAGACAACTCCAAATGACTTCATCTTCAATCTCCGTTCATTTTCAAAGTCTTTCTTAGAATTTTTGATTATATTCAATCTTCTTGCTTTGGGCTAATAATTCTCATGATCTTGAAACTCCATCTTCTTTAAGGTTTTCTTTTGACTTTGACCCTTCTCTTGTTTGTTAGAATTCTTCAATCCCAAGACTTCAATTCCAATATTTTAGACTTGGATTCGTTATCCCATTTTTGCTAAACTTCTAATCTTCTTAGACTTGGATTCGATATCCCATTTTTGCTAAGCTTCTAATCTTCTTTGACTTGATGGTTGACCTTTTTGCTATGCTTCAAAAGTAGACTTACCCTGAAACTGTTTTGTCACATACAAGCAAATATTAGTAAAAAAATCATCAATGTGTTGTTATTATCAAAACCAAAAATAAAGTTTGATTGAAAAAACCTTTAGGCTAACATATGGAAAGGTAAATAATGATAGTGACGCAACAAATAAACAAATATCCATTTGACATCATGTTTCCTAATTGTGGCCAACAACGTTATCGACATAAACTTCAAATTCTACTAAACCAGGCATTGTAAAGATACAATACAAGAGGAGTCAACACGATATACAAATATTCTTCATTCATAGATAACAATTAAGGAATGGTAGAGGTATGAATTAGAATGACGCATTCAATTTTGACCCTAAGTTAATTAATTATAGGTTATGCTATGATCACCCGGTTGAGGGAAAACATCCTAACCCTGATCCAAGCACACTAACCAGGCTACCGATCAAATTCTACCTTTTTCGAAGCCAATGGATAACATATAGCCTAATTACATATTAAACTATCATATCCATGAAGCAAGTACATGTAGGTTCTTACATTTAGACTATCACAGCCTAGTGTAGGAATAGTGCGGGATCACGTATTCTTACTACCAATTTCATCCAATACCATATGTTTAACCATTTTTCTTAAAATTCTGGCATATAACCGCACAATATCATCATGGCATGTAGCCCCCCACATAGAGCCATACAATATCAACATAGTATGTAGCCCATGGTATGTAGTCGTAAAATATTCATGTTTATATAGCATCAAAGTATCCATGGGACATGCCTGAAAGTTACCAATCCTAAGGTTTATTTCTCATCCATTATAATTTAGGTGATTCCCGTAATTCCTTCCCATTGAATGATGCATGATCATATGATATATGATGTGAATATGAAATTTACACAAGAATATGAATATGCATAGGGATATGTGTGTCGAAGCCGCACAACGGAAAATCAAAAAAGTACGAAGCGTAGAATGCCGAAACAATTTTTCATGAAAAAATGGTTTATATATTCTGATATATACTAATTAAATATTCCTCAAATAAACTTGAATAAGTTTCTTGAATCCCAAAAATGAGTTAAGACGACCCAATGATCTTCTCGCGTAATCCCAACACACAACGATGAACCCGGTGGGTGGGCACCGTTCCCGTTCGCGTAGTTTTTCTCACCGAGATTTCTCACACTTTCTCTCTATTCAGAAAGAGAATGGGAGAGAGAGGAGGGGAGGCTAGCTTGAAAAATTAGAGGGAGAGAGAATGAGATTGATATATATATATATATAATATCAATCTTCCTTATATTTTGGCATCCAACTTTATCATTCCATACACATATGAAAGATAAAATATACAAACAAAATAAGATCACATCTAACTCTCCTAGGGCCGGCCACCTAGGGAAGAATCCCTACGTCTACCATTTTCCAATTTTGCCCCCAAAAAATTTACTTTAATCCCCGATTGTCCCGACGGCAAAACCAACAATCAAATTAAATTAAATTATTCCTAAAACCAATAAAAAAATTCATCCGTGCGTATAATGGGTTATGTGTTGAATCACGCGGAAGTATAGGACTAGGCTAATCGTAGAGGGATTCTGGATTTCCTTAACTCCGTCCCCTAGTTAGGTCCATTCCTACACGAACCAAGGCTTATTCCACTAAATGCCTTCACTGAACTCCTAACTCGATTATGTTTCGAGTTTCCAATTATCAATTTCCCGAGGTCTCCCCATGTTAAAGATATGGATTACCAATAATCAAATTAGGTTATTGACAACTCGGTTCAATTATATTCTTATCCTCGCAACCACATCGCTTAACCTATTTAATATGCCGGATTAAAAGATCCACTAACCAGATTTTGGCATAATCAAACCTGTAAGCCAAGAATATGAGGGAGAACTCCTCAACCTATATTGAATATGATTTTCGTCAGTCGATTATCAACTATCAAACAAATAATGACAATACCCAACTCATTGGTATTATTGCTCTCATTGGCGAAATCTCGACTATTGATGACTCAAAGTGCTGCGCATTAAATGAGCATGATCAATCAATAACGTCAGGATTACGAGTTCGTGCAATACATGACAATATAGGATGTGGATTAATTAATATAGACAGTTTAGAATTAATCATCATGTTGATCCCACTCAATATACTCTAAGTGTACTACCACATCAAGTTCAAATTTCAAATTTCCAAACCTGAATTCGTCCTATTTAGCCTAGCCAAGACCAGCTAGTAAAATGATGTGCTACAATTGTACCAATGGAATGTCCAAGTCCATTGTGATTGTGAGCCTACCAAGAATGTTCTGTTAGAGCCTTTGATCCGATCATCCGTGCTTCATGCACCGAATCAAATACTAGATAGAATAGACAGACAATACAAACATCCATCATACAAATATAACCCATATAAATATAAAATGATTGTTAGCCTAGAGGATTTTGAATCAAGCCTTAATTTGGTTTTGATATATAACAAACAATTGATTTGATTGATTGAATATTAATGTTTTTATCTTGGTAAATCATTTTGATAAAGTTTGGTTATGATAGATATAATAATCAAATTTATTTGATTATTTAACTACAAGCACAACTAAATCATTATGATTAATTAAGGCCATAACATGAATAATCATTTGATTTGGTTATTATGAAAATTGTTAGCTTTTTTGTCTAGATCATCAATATGCATGTTCAGCTTTTTTATACATAAGCATATTGAATTGATTATGATCACTCTAATGACTTTGTGCATTTGAGAAATCTAATTTTCAGGTACAACTGTAATGCCCTGACCCACGTTAACCCGAAATCTAACCCAAAAACCCAAGCCGAAAACCTAAATGAATCGAAATCAAAAATCTACTAATTAAAACTTAAGAAAACCCTATAGATTTTTAAAGCGTTTGAACCCAAACAAAGCCCAAAACCGTCCCAGCACAATGATCTTAAAGCAACCATTACATGAATGCAATGGAAAGAAATATATATATATAAAACTATAAATAGTAAAACTAAACGAAAACCTGCAAAGCAAACGTTAGCAACATATATTACTAAAGCAAGGCACTAAAAAAATGTGCCAACAACCTAAGCCTAAACATGGTACAAAATATAACTACCAAAACAAGAATCTTCCGTAAACACCAATCCTCGGTCCGCCACGCCTCCACTGCGCTAACATGCGTTGTCAGAGACAACGTGAGCCTACTGGCTCGTAGGTATCAAACTATATGCTAACTAAGCATGCTTTATGAGGATGACATGCAATTATGAAAATAAGAATTTAACTAAAACAAGAATTAGTTATCGCATATCATGGTTTGAATGAAAAACAGTTAATATACATTATCACATGCAAGTCAAAGAAAAACACGATCATAGGTACATGAGAAAATAACTAACGAAAGCCAGAATACGCAAAATAACTTTTCTCTCGTGGCCAATATAGGATATGTCCATACCATAGCTTATAAATGCCACACCTCGCATTGACCTCCTTCCCATTTCTCGCGATATGTATCACGCGTAATAGTCCTGACTGTCCCCTAAGTAAACAAGCACATGAACGATCACTGTACTACGCGAATACATATCTAAGGCAGGAGAAGATCGAGAAAAACGTCATGTAACACTCCAGGCGGGTGTGTATCCCAAATGACGTATAAATCATGTCCCATTTCATGATTTACACATATTTGAAATTCACGCCACTGAAAACTACATAGGTTTCACATATCTAATCATCACAACAATAAAGGATCAACCACATAGCGTATATCCACATAACTGCAGTATCTGTCCCCCAATCAAACAAGAACAGGAACAGGACCGCGTTTGTGAAGATACCCGCACGAGATTGAAACACAAACACAACAAGGCATAATCTCATCAACAACTGGCACATAGGCCAAAGGTATAAAAGCTAGTCATAATCCATATCATAATTACGGCGCTTACATGGTCTGAAACCAACGGCACATCATCCTATTACCCCATCCATAATTCCCAAATATCTATCACAATCCACAACTCAAATAAGCAAAACTTGAATAGCGTGATCTGAATATCCTATCTAAGCCACGTAGAAGGAATTTAACTAAGTTTCTATAAATCTCACATTCAAAGCTTGTGCCTAAAACTACTGGCAGGTGTGTACTCCAAATAATATGCAAATCATGTCCCATTCCATGTTTTACACTTATTTAGAATTCACGC
>JAUZSS010144717.1:0-11233 GCA_035668195.1 Sarracenia psittacina
CAAGCTAAACGCCATGATAAGGAAGGATCACTTTCCTTTACCCTTCATCGATTAGAGCTTGGAGCGTTTAGCCGGTCAAAGCTACTATTGCTTTTTGGATGGCTACTCTGGCTAGAATTAGGTATCCGGATATCCGGAGGACCAAGAGAAGACAACCTTCACCTGCCCTTTTGGCACATTCATTAATAGACGTATGCCTTTTGGGTTGTGCAATTCACCGGCCACCTTTCAAAGGTACATGATGTCAATCTTCTTTGATATGGTAGAAAAATTCCTTGAAGTATTCATGGATGACTTCTCCGTGTTTGGTTCTTCATTCGAGTACTGCCTCTCAAATCTGACCCCCATCCCTAAACGCTGTGAAGAGACAAACTTGGTACTTAGTTGGGAGAAGAGTCACTTCATGGTCCAACAAGGGATCCTATTGAGACACATAGTCTCTAAAAGAGGAATAGAAGTGGACAAAGCTAATGTGACCTTATCTCTAAACTACCACGACCTACAACCGTGTGATAGATCCGCTCATTCCTAGGCCACGTTGGATTTTATCGAAGACTCATTAAAGATTTTTTAAAAATCTTGAAGCCCCTCTATGATCTTTTCATCAAAGAGGCTATAGACTTTGATGTGAATTGCATGCATGTCTTTGATCAATTACGAGATGGTCTATCCTCAGAACCAATCATGCAGTCCCCGAATTGGGCCATACCATTCGAAATCATATGTGACGCCAGTAATTATGCTATAGGGACTGTACTTGGACGAAGAGACAATAAAGTTCCATATGCCATTTACTATGCCAGTAACGATGCTCAGTTGAGCTACACCACCTCCGAAAAAGAGCTTCCGACTATAGTTTTTATGCAGGATAAATTCATAACGTACGTACTAGGATCTAAGGTGATTGTCTACACTAACCATGCTGCCCTTAGGCATCTCCTGGATAAGATAGACACAAATCCCCATCTGATTTGTTGGATCCTACTTCTAGAAGAATTTGATATAGTGATCCGTGGCAATAAGGGCACCGAAAATTTTGTAGCCGATCATTTCTCCCACCTCTTAGTCTAGTTCTCCACTGACCACGTGCCTGTGTGTGACTCGTTTCCTGACGAGCAACTTTTCTCGATCACTACTATCCAACCGCCCTAGTTTGCAGACATAATTAACTACTTGGCGGTGGGTCGCATCCCAAACAATTGGTCCAAACAAAAAAAGGGCCGATTTTTCTCACAAGATAAATACTACTTCTGGGAAGAGCCAGAGCTTTTTAAACATTGCACTACCAAGTTATACGATGATGTGTACCCGAGGATAAGGTACAAAGCATTATCCGATTTTGTCACTCACTAGCATGTGGAGGACAGTTTATTGGTAAGAAGACTGCAGCCAAAGTATTTCAAAGTGGATTCTACTGGCCAACACTCTTCAAATATGCCCATGACTATTGCAAAAGATACATGCGATGCTAGTGGATTTGCACAATGACTGCTAAGGACATGATGCCTTTGAACCCAATCTTAATTGTTAGAATTTTTGATGTTTGGGGTATCGACTTTATGGGACCATTTCCACCATTTTTTGATACGAATACATTCTAGTGGAAATTGGTTATGTATCCAAATGGCTTGACGCCGCAGCCACCAAATCGAACGATCACAAAGTGGTAGTAAAATTCTTACAAAGTAACAACTTTTATCGATAGGAAAGATGGAAATCACGAATATTTTGATGAAAATCATTCATCCTGATAGGAAAGATTGGTCCAAAGGGCTAGATAACGCCCTTTGGGAATATCACACTGCATGCAAAACCCCTATCGGAATGTCACTATATTATCTAGTCTTTGGAAAGCCCTACCATTTACCAGTTGAGCTAGAACATCAAGCATATTGAGCTGTCAAAACATGTAATTTTGACATGCCGAATGTCGGCACCCATCATTGATTACAACTCAGTGAGCTAGAGGAACTACGCAATGAGGCATATAACAATGCCAGAATCTACAAAGAACGAATTAATGCCTTCCATGATAAACATATCCATAGGAAGACATTCGAGCCTAATCAAAAAGTCTAGTTATTCAACGCCAAATTAAGATTTTTCCCAGGAAAACTCTAGTCCAGATGGGAAGGCCCGTATGTGGTGACCCGCGTCTACCCACATGGTGCCTGCCAGCTACTCAACCTGAAAACTGGCAACTTCTTGCATGTCAATGGGCAAAGGCTTAAACCATACATAGAAGCCATATTAGTAGACCCGGCATCCGAATCCATAAAACTCTCTGATCCAACACAACCAGTTAAGTAATTGGATGGCCAAGTCTGGTTGAAGACGTTATACTTAGCCTTGTCTGGGATGGAGCCCAGAGGTATTTCAAACAATGAAGGGCACTCCACTAATGTGGACATTGTTATGTTCAAGTTAGGGGAGTGAAAGAAAGCAAAACCTCAAAAAAATTTCAAATTTTTCAGTCCGAAGACGTTACTTTTGATAAAGTTTCCCACTTTGCACACTGAGGCAAAATGGATCATGTGCCCAGCTCCGGTCAGCAAGAGTTGATTCAAGGCAAGAGTCTCTATGCCATGAAATGTAGAGCTAAGAAATAGGGATTCTATAGATGTTGCCTCAAGGAATGTTGTTGCGCGCTAGTAGACCATTGCAACACACATTTCAAAGTGTATTACTGTTCCCAAGGTCGACATATCTCCAAAGCAGTGAAGAGAGGGATAAGTAAGCCTGCTGGATGGGTTGAGACTCCTCTCCATGGCTTTGCAGACACATCTCGTCGTAATGCCCCGAGCTACCAGCCTAATCAATACGAAAACCAGATTGAGGATGTACAATTAGGAATCTGACTCTTGGGAATCTCAGTATAAAAGACCCATCTTCTACTATGTTAGAGTAAAATAATCATCACTGCCGAGATGTCTGGTGTCCGCACGTAAGGCCATTTGTTTTACCGATTTCTTTGGACCTATTGAAGTCATAGAAATTGTTTTCGTCCTTAGAAATTTTAGGAGTGCTGATTTTAGGCTTAAAAAAATATTGAAATATGACGTACAAGTGTCCCAAGCATCACCGCCCGGACGGGACTACATTGTGTGGACAAAATCTGCAAGGTCAATCAGCACGTACTGGTGAAATGTCCTTTCACATGCAAAACCGTCTGAACGGAAAACCCACCGTTTAGACAGAAGTTCAATCGCCGTTGTCTCGAAAAGGTGCGACTATTAAAACTGTGTAACACTATCAGGACGCGCGTCACGACGATTTAATACTTGCCAGACGATAGCAGTTCTGTCCAGATGCTCTGGAACTATAAAAGCCACCACTACGCTCACAATCCTTAGACGAAACTAAAACATTCTCCCCTCTCTTACAACTCTCTCCCTCCACCTCCCAAAATCTCTTAAAGATGTCATCCTAACCGAGCAAGCGAGGCTGAGCCAACCACGGCCAGCAACAAGACGGAGTCCAGCCACGGGAATAAGCCCAAGTCCCATTCGAGCTTTGGCTCACCTTTGTATTGCACCACATAGTGCAATTCCACATTCTGGACCCCTTTTTCTACGAGTGCCCCGAGGCCCAGCTCGGCATCTACCTCCGTAATGGTCGAAGACTGGGCAATCCTTTTGGCCCCTTTCCTCGATCGATACCTCGCGTTGTCCGGCTCTTCTACCAGAACCTCCACCGGGAGTAGGGCTATGCAAAAAATTGCCCAATCCGCCTAATTGCTCCGCAACTGTCTGCTCCATACCGCCTCATTAACCATGTAGATTAATTTTTATACAAATTGGATGGTTTATACGTAGAAAATAGCAAATTGGATTGGATAGCGGGTTGGATAAAACCAACCCGCCGTCAACCGACCTGCCCGCCGAAACCCTTTATATGTAATTGTTCTATAGGGAATAGGGCATAATGGCATGGCATTAAAATTGATTTGGGTTGCAATTAATAAAATTTTAATGTTTAGATTGAATACATTACGATTCCCGATTTATACTACTAAATTAAATGATAGCATTGCCACTATTTATATATATTACATCAAAAACTATTGCAAAAAGACACTGATTAATTGTTGAAATGCCATTTCCTAGGGTTAGCATTTTAGTTTTCTCGAAAACTAGTTTTATATTTAACTATGCATGTGCTTTATGTTTATGTTCTTGATCTCTATATCTCTTTTTCAACTTATTTTAATGTTTCAAAACTTCGGTTAGTAAGTTTTGTTTGACGTAAGAATATTTTTTGGAAGTGAAATATGTTGTATTTTTTTTACTATGCATGACTGTATCTTTGTAATTTTTCAATAACTCTTAAACCGCTAATCCACCAAACCCACCATTATATAACCGCCAAAATAACTATATAATTTGCTGATTTATAGATTAGGTGGTTCCGCGATGGGTTGAAATTTTTTACTCCGCCACTAAATGGTTTGGTTGGCGGATTATTACTCAAACCGCACCGCACCACACCGCGCACACCCCTAACCGGGAGGTCCGCCACGACCACCTCGACCAACGGGTCAAGATTCTATCCACCCACATCGACAGGTACGACGTGGAGCTCGACTGCCACCTTCTCACCGAAGTCCTCAACATATTCGGCACCAAGGAGGATGAGACCACCGATTATCATGACCCGATCCCCGATCACATAACACTCCCGATGATGGCCCAGGATGTCTTAGAGGGGCACACACATCTAGGAGAACTCTTCGCCCGCCTCGGAGAGCTTGCCGCTGGGCTATGGTTTGCTGACATCATCCTCAAGGCCTACATCTTCACCATCTCCCACAATGATGAACACAGCAACGAAGTCCTCCGTACACTCTAAACTCTCCACCGCAACCACCAGCTTTCCATCCCCGAGGAGATGATCACGTAGATGGGACAATTCAATGACTGCCTGCACCCCAATGCGAACATCATTAGCCCCTACGTACCCCGAGCTACCAGCCACCACACTATTCGCTTCCTCCTCTTACCCACCGACACCTTCAACACTCTGATCTCCATTTACTAACACAATAATTTGACAAAGAGTGTCGATGCTCTTTGGGGCTGAGCAACACCACCCGCCCGATAACCAGCCGACTAGGATCCCACCGAGCCACAGCTCACACACTCCCCTCACCGGAATTCACACGAACCCCCACCCACCATTGTCGCCCCCTTTACCTCTGGTTCACCTGAGGACTCGGAGACACCATGGAATTTCACCCGTGGTGACTAGAAGGCTTTGTGGGCCAACATCCATTCCCTTCATGACAGCCATCGTCGCCTTGAGGACCACCAAGTGGTCCAAGAGGACTATCTTTGAAGGATCATGGCTGCCATGAACATCCGTCCTCCCCTTCCCCCACCATAGTGACCACAACTCACATACACCTACCCCTGGTCAAACCCAAACCACGTGCACCTACCCTAGGTCACGTTGGAACCCGCCCACCACCAAAATAACAACAAGCCCAGCCCCCACACTGTTGGCCTAACAAGGCTTAAACATCCGTTTTGATGATAACAAACCTATGTATCTAATTTTGCATATTGAGATCATTTTAAGGATTTGAGAAGTATAGCCAAAAGTCAAGGATTTAATAAAAGCTCATGTTCAAAGCTTAAGAGAAATAGCAAGAAGAAAATCAGTTCAAGGAATTTTAAGAGGCTCAGTCGACCGAGACCAAGGGCACAGTCGTCCGAAGTACTGGTTTGGGCAGTAAGAGAAATTTCGTCAATTTTGGGAGAGAATGTTCGTTAGAAATTCCCAGAGACTTTTGGCTCTCCTCTGGCCATAAAAGTGACGTCCGTTTCGGAAAAATTTCGTCATTTTCAACAACAATCTTCGTCATTTATTGAAGAGAATTTCGTCAGAAATAAAGAAGAAGAACACTGCTGTTTGAACAGGTCAGTCGACCGACGGTAATGGGTCAGTCGACTGAGGGTTGCCTTCAGCAAGAAAGTTCATCAGTTTCAAGAAAAGTGACGTCAGTTTTTGTTGCTAATTTTAAATCACTGATTCGCAACAGCTCTTTTTGGTGCGAAATCTTTCCATTCTCATCCCCAACAGTCATATTCTTTGGAGAAGCTATAAAAGGAGTTTTGTTTAAAGATTATGTGCCAGAGAAACGGAAAAAGCAATATTACATTCAAATCAAACCTTTCAATCTCCTGTTTGAAGAGTCTGAATTTAATTATTTTCTCAAGACTTATTTTCTACATTTATTGAGAGTGTATTAGTGAGCTACAACTTTTGTACTTACCCGGCTACATTAGAGCCAAGCATCTTGTGCTTAACTTGATTCATTTCACTTTTTACTTGAGAATTTGATTCTCAATTTTTGTACTTGAGAGAGGCTACTTTGCCTATTTGAAGGAAAGAGGTATCTCCACCAAGTCGAAAGAGGGTTAGTGCAATCCTCAACCAATTTGTTTGAGGCAAGGACGTAAGTGTCAAGCGCCGAACCTTGTAAATCCTGCTGTTATCTTCTCTATCCTTACTCTTTAATTTATTATACGCACATTGCTTATCATTGAATTACATTATTTAAAAGTTTTGCACACTTGGACTTAAAAACATTTTTATTTAAAATTAATTATTTTTAAAAAGTCCAATTCACCCCCTGTTGAGATCACATGTTCACTATCACACACACCTCCGTAATCTCCACTGCCCCTCCCTTATAACACAAATTACCCCTCACTAACCCCGCCACCCAACCCACGTCACACCTGCAACCAAACATAACCTCACCCATACCTCCAAAACCAGTCACCCTTCAGCATATACCTCCCCCAACATTCCCTCCACCAACCGCACCCCTCCCCCAAAACTTGTTTTCTGTCTTAATATCTTTTTCCTTTTGTATTATTATCATGTTTCTTCTCATAGGACTTTGGCCCGACTTTTGTACTCTTTTTATATGAAATTCAATGGAATAAAAAATAGTATTCAATTAATTTGTTCTTCTCTGTTGTTTACTTTCTTATTGTCATGATCTTTCCTTGCTTTATCTATATGAATGTGGCATTTCACTTAACTGCGCATTTCAATAAGTTTCAACAGGTTGGACATACTTTACGACTGCTGCAATTGTTAGTAACTTTTCTATCCCTTTCTCATAACTTTATTTTTGTCCAATGAGGACATTGTACAGTTTAAGTTCGAGGGTGGATAATTGCCAATATCAAAATCACAAAAGGAATTTTTTTTTTCTTTCTTCTCATATAATAGTATACAAAATCTGGCTGAAATATGTCGTCTGAAAAAATTAAAAATAAAATTGTACACAATGTATTTTCAATGAGAAAAACAAGAATTAATTTTTAAGCTTCCAAAAAAATTGAGTGAATAATGATCAAAACTGAACCACCTGCTATTCTTCTGCACACTTGATTGATTACTTAACTAGCATGCTAATGAATTTTTATAGGGATAAATAATTGAATTGACTGAAATGGTGGAGACTTAAGCCGTAGAGAGCTTTTGAGCCTTATCTTTTATTTTGAGGGAATTATTACATTAACTCATATATAATATTTTTGTCTTCAACCAAAATCGTAGTGAATCTCGTTATTCTTCTTTGTGACCGAAAATTTGAGAATATACACCTTATTATGCTTTCGAAAAACTGTATTAAATTTTAGGAAAGGATATCAGGTCATCTTTGTCTTTTTGAGCCTATTCGTTTCTTTATGAAAACATCATCCCTAGGCCCTCAGTTTGAGCCGTATATGAATAAAAAAATTATTAAAGCCCATTTTTTTTCTAATACGCACATTAAATCCAAAAGGTATTATTTGAATTTATGGTAATTGGAAAGGATTCAGACTTACAGAAGAAGTGTCCACCTGAGATTTGTTTTCTACATGCCTACGAGAGGCATAACAGTTATTCTGTGCTACTCATTTTACCATACTCTTTCAATAAATACGTTTCGAAAAAAAAAGCTGAAAGAAAAAAAAAATTACGTATTTTTCAAAAGAGTGGTGAAAATGAGACATAGACAGTTTTGACAGTTTGACACTATGTTGGTGAGGTATTATCACCGCATTGTTATACATTTTTGATACGGCGAGGATGCGGTATTAACATTACATTGTAGATGAGCTATGGGAGACGATTCAGTGATGGTGACATTTTTACACCACATTGAGTGACGATAAACATGACAGCACTCTGATGTCCATTCTGGTAACCTTTTATTCAAATAGTGCTATATACTTTATCCTAGCCAATAAAAGTGTTAGAGATGTATACTTAAAAGCCATGCTTTTGGGTATTTTACTATCCGGGATCCCAGAAATAATAATGAGAATAAATATTGAGAGATTATGTATACTAGGATTCATATTTATTTATTTATTGTATGATGTATTTATGCATTGTCCATATATACTGTCTAGTATTTGACTCGTCGCCTGAAGCGGGGAAGATCGGGCCAAAGGTTCTGACAGATATACAAGGGGCTCACGACCGCAGTGGACCCCGACTGCCCATTGGCATAGTTATAGCACATCGTTATATTAGCTGGTCTTGGTTAGGTCGAAAGGATCGAATCACGGTCTTGGGATTTGAGTTTCGAGCTCGATGTGTTAGTGCACTTGGAGTGTATTGAGCGGGATCAATAGGATGATTAATTTTATACTGACTATATCAATTGATCTACATCCTATATTATCAGAGATTGCACATTCTCTTAATCCCGATGTGATTGATCGAATCATGTTCGGATGATGATCAGTAATTTGAGTCACCAATGGCTGAGATTTCTATGGCGAGATCAATATGACCGGTGGGTTGGGTACTGACATAGTTCGTTCGATGGTTTATAATCAGCTGACGGACACCACGTCCGACATAGGTTGAGGAGTTCCCCCTCATATACATTGCTTATAAGTTTGACGATGCCAAACCCGGACGGTGGATCTATTGATCCAACATGTCAATAAGTTAAGCGGTGCGATTGCGAGGAAAAGAGGATTTTTGAACCGGGTTGTCAGTAACCTAATTCGATTATCGGGAATCAATATCTTAAACGTGGGGAGACTTCAGTGCATCTGATAATTGGAAACTCGAGACATAATTCGAGTTTAGGGCCGTGAGTTCAGTCAGGGCCTTTAGTGGAGTAAGTTCTGACTCGTGCGAGAATGGATCTAACTCGGGGGTTGAGTTAGGGATATCTGGTATTCTCGTACATTAGCCCGAGTCCTATATTTCCTCGTGATCCCTCACATAGCCATTTTATACGCACGTGTTTTTGGTAGGCTTCGATTTTATTTAATTTAATTCGATCGTCGATTTTATCGCCGGGACATTCGACGTATTAAATTAAGTATTAGGGGAATTATTGGAAATATGGATTTAGGGCATACTCTAAGGGTGGCCGGCCTTATTTATTGAGAGAGTATTATTTATTTTGGAAAGTGTATAAGACATATTGCATATAAGGCAATTGAATATACACTTAATATATTTTTTGTGTGTTTGTTTATATAAAAAATATAACAAAATTTAATTATATTTCTCTCACTGTTGTAGCCGGCCCTAGGTGGGTGTTGGTGTATGTATTCCATGCATGATTTTAGTGATATGATAAGTATGGTTTCCTAATATTGCATGGAGAGATATATACATCAAATTTAGAGAGATTCTAGGAGAATAATTCTCTCCCTATCTCTCCTATAGCCGGCCCTAGTGTGGGTATTTTTAATATATATTTTCTATGTATTTTAGGAGGAGAATAATAATGATATTATTATTCTCTTAAAAATACAAAGGTGGTTAATATAAATACATGATATAAGGATTAAAAAGTACCTTAGTCTTAATATAGCTATCTAGCCGCTTGCCCCTCTCCTCTCTCTCAATTTTGTTTATCAATTTTGGTGGAGGATCCAAGTGTGTTGAAACCTCAAGCCTTGTCTCGGATCGGTGCCCACACACCGGAAGCAAGAACGTGCAAGCGTGATACGTGAGAAGGTCTCAGAGTCGTCTCAACGGTTACGTGGATATCTTAGAGATTTTACGACAAATCTCATTGGTATAGCTTCTGTCCATTATTGTTTAGCATGTTAATTTTCATGGAAAACACGCACCAAAAATCGATTTTAAAAACCAAAACGCTTCCGCTCTAACAATTGGTATCAGAGCCGATCGCATATTTTTCATGAAAAGGTTGTGCTAATCTTCATTTTACAGGGATTTGTCGTTATGATCCAGTTGTGTGATTGCACGAATAGTTCATTTTATTGCGTTTTAGAACCGAAAGTGTCCTGACAGTTTTTAAATCAGTATTTGGTATACGCCTCCTACGTGGGGTATAGGTTTTTAAAATGTAATAATTTATAATTCATGCACATGTTTTTCTTTGATTTATAATGTAAATACAACAAGAAGACAGGGACCAAAATCGAAGAAAATCGACAAAACAGCATCGGATAGAAGCTGAGGAGCTGGAGTTCAGTCGACCGATCCCCTTGGTTCGATAGACTGACCATGGTTCGGTCGACTGACCCCCTTGGCTCGGTCGACTGAGGCGCTGCCGGGGCATGCACACGATGCGCGCGCAGTTATGGCGGATGTGCAAAAACTGTGCAGAGCAGTTGCAGCAGACGTGCGGGGGACGTGCAGCAGTGGCTGGGCAGCGGCTCGGCAAGGGCCTTTAGAGGCCCTTTTGGGGTTTCTCAAAACCCTAAGTATATGGATCGAGGCATAACGACTTTAATTTCTTTTATTGTCGTTATATTTTTTAATTGCTTATTTATTTGTATTTTTATTAATTGCGTAGATGGTTTTTATTTTATTTTTATTTTTTTCTTTTATGTATGATTTTACAAATCAAGAAATTTTAAAGAAAATTGGTTTTAAAATAAAATAAGAATCCAAGCAATTTTTAAAATGGGAAAACAATTAAGTAATTAGGTTATTTAATTTTTGCGATAAGTGGGAAAAACATAAAGTTTTTTTTTAATAAAAACTAGGTAATTAATTACTTTTCGCAAAATTAAATAAGTTAGTTTGTTTGTTTTAAAAGGAATTAAACATTGATTTTAAATTTGATTAAAAACCGAATTTATTTTAATCGGAAAATTAAAAATATCTTTAATGTTTTTAAAATAAAAAAAAATGATAAAACCCTCAGATTTTAAAATATTAAGTGGGAGAAGGATTTAGTCACAGATAAATCCTACAGTCTCCATCGCACGTCCGTTAGAGATGT
>JAUZSS010145809.1:0-11192 GCA_035668195.1 Sarracenia psittacina
AGTATTCTCATTAATATGCCGGAAATCCCAGATAATAAATGCATAAAAGCATGGCTTTTAAGCATACTATCCAACACAACCCAAGGGGTGCGATATTTTTTTTTTGAAAAGGTGTCTCCTATCCGGACGGGATTACCACCGTCCGGACGATTTTGGTTTAGAAAATTAGAGTCCAGATGCACGTTCGAACGGGTAATGTTTCGTCGCAATGGGTGTCGAGACAGGACCTTCTTTCGTCAGGACATGTGTTACAACGGATCTTTTGAGTCCGGACGAGTGTCCAACTGGGGATATGGGTGTTTAGATGGGTTTCAAACCATTCGGACGATTTACATTAGTTTTAAATTCGCGCCTTTTCGAGACGATGGAATATTAATTGCATGCATTGGAAAGTGTCACGTCAATTCGATTTCCGTCCAGACGGGGTTAGAGCTTCCGGACAGTTTTGACTTTTGGGCTGACCAACGTCTGACATGGAAGTTATGTACTGGGTGCCTTTTGGGTTTTCGTCTAGACGAGTCGGAGCGTCTCGTATCCAAGTGGATGACATTTGGTCTGCCGTACAAGAATATTCTCTAAGGTGACGATTAGGATCTCGCCCCATCCTGACAGTGATGAGCCGTCGGGATGGTGTGTGTTCCATTCGGACGATTTTGGGACATCGGGATGGTTATTTATTTTCACTCTCTAAACTATTCTAAGCTAATCTAACTATTTTAACTTCCTCTACTCTAATCTATGCTAACTGACAACTTAAGCTGCCCCTAACTTGGACACAACAATGTCTTCATTGGTGTACCATCCAACACAACTTATAATACACAGGTTCTCTCTCAATTAGGGCTAAGTTTAACGTCTTTAGCCAGATTTAGCCAGCCGATTACTCGACTGGCGGTGGGGAATCGAAGAGTTCAATAAATTTTGTCGCAGTGTCTACTAAGATACCTTCGATGTATGATTTTAGCCTCTATCCATTGAAAGCGAGTAACTTACTAATTTTTGGGTTTAATAGCTCGCAGGCGCCATGTGTGTAAACACGGCTTACCACATATGGGCCTTCCTATCATGATTGCAATTTTTCCCGGAACAAACGCAGCTTGGCATTGAATAGCCAGACTTTTTGATGAGGCTAGAATGATTTTTGATGGATATGTTTATCGTGGAAAGCTTTCATTCGAGCCTTGTAAATCCATGCATTATCATAGGCGTTGTTGTGTAGTTCCTCTAGCTCACTAAGCTGTAGTCTCCGGTGTTCGTCGGCGTTTGGCATATCAAAATTAAATGTCTTTATCGCGTAGTATGCGCAGTGCTCTAGTTCTACGAGTAGAGGTCATGGCTTACCAAAGACTCATTAATAGGGGAACATGCCCATTGGGGTTTTATACGTGGTTTTATACACCCAAAGAGCATTATTTTGTCTTTCAGACCAGTCTTTGCGATCAGGATAGATGGTTTTAGTTAGAATGTTCTTTATTTCCCTATTTTACAGTTTGACTTGGCCATTGGTTTGTGAATGGTACAAAGTGGCTACCTTATGCGAGATTGAGTAGTATCAAAGCAAGGCAATGAAATACTTATTCATAAAGTGCATACCATCGTCACAGATGATCGCTCGAACGAAACTAAATCGATAAAATATATTACTTTGAAGGAATTTGATCACAATTTTGTGATCATTTGATTTAGTAACTAGGGCTTCAACCCATTTGGACATGTAATCCACCGCAACGAGTATATACTCGTAGCAAAAAGATGGTGGAAATGGTCCTATAAAATCGATGCCCCAAACATAAAAAATTTCATCAATTAGAATCAGGTTTAAGAGTATGATGTCTTTGGTGGAAATTTTATCGATTTACTGACAACATAGGCAATGACGGAAAAAATCATGTGCATCCTTAAAAATAGAGGGTTAGTAAAAATCGTTGTATAGAACTTTAGTGGTTTTCTTCTTTCCACTAAAATGTCCGTCGCAGGCAAGCAAATGGCAAAACTTCAAGATGCTATCTACCTCAGTTTTTAGAACACAGTGCCAAATGACTTGATCAAAACAGTACTTAAAAAGCTCGGGTTCCTTCCAAAATTAATATTTAACTTGAGAGAAGAATCTATCCTTCGACTATTTTGACCAGTCCATCGGTGTGCAACCTACTGCCAAATAGTTGACAATGTTGGCGTACCAAGGCTGTTGAGAAGCTGTGACCATAAAATGTTGCTTGTTCGAAAATGAGTCTCTTACTGGAATAGGATCATGATGGTGCTCAACTAGGAGTCAAGAGAGGTGGTCTGCTACTGAGTTTTCGATTCCTTTCTTATCACAGATCTCGATGTCAAGTTCTTGTAGGAGTAGGATCTAGTGAATAAGTCAGGGTTTGGTGTCCTTTTTCGCCAATAAATGCCTAAGCACAACATGATGGATGTAGACTGCCACTTTAGCTCTGACTAGAATTTGTTCAATGCAAACATTAATGCAACAGCTCTTTCTCGATGGTTGTGTAGTTCATCTGAGCATCGTTGAGAGTCTTGTAATAGATAGCATAGGGAATTATATTCTCTCCTTGTCCTAGAATAGATCCTACGACGTTGTGAGATGCGTTACACATGATTTCAAATTGGATAGACTAGTTCGGTGACTACATAATAAGGGTCGTGGGTAAGGCATCTTGGTATTACTCGGAGGCACACTGGCACTTGTTATCAAAGATGACAGTAGCATTCTTGGCAAGGACATCACATAAGGGTTTGGTGTTTTAAAAAAAATCTTTGATGAATCGCTGGTAAAATCCAGCGTGCCCTAAAAATAAGGTATCTGCCTAACGGATGATGGGGACAAAAGGTTAGTTATTAAGTCCACTTTGGTCTTATCAAATTCTATTCCTCTATTGGAGACTATGTGCCTCAACATGATCCCCAACTAGACCATGAAGTGACTTTTCTCTTAGCTAAGTACCAGCTTTATCTCTAAACATCATTTTAATACTAAGGTCAGATTAGAGAGATAATTCTCATATAAGGATCCAAATACGAAGAAATCATCCATAAATACTTATAGGACTTTTTCAACCATGTCGGAAAAGATAGACAACATGCAACATTAAAATGTAATCGGTGAATTGTAAAGTCCAAATAGCATGTGTTAATAAGCGAATGTGCCAAACGGACACATGAATATCGTCTTTTCTTGGTCCTCGGGATAAATTGGCACTTGATTATACCTGAAGTATCCATCCAAGAAATAATATTAGCTTTGACCTACTAAACGCTCTAAGATTTTATTTATAAAGGGTAGTGGAAAGTGATCTTTCTGGGTCATAGCGTTTAACTTTCTGTAGTCAATACACACGTGCCACCTAGTGATGATGCGGGTCGGTATTGACTCTCCTTTCTCATTTAACACTATGGTGAGCCTTGATTTCTTAGGTAAAACTCGGGTTGGGCTCACCCACTTGCTATCTGAGATGGGGTAGACGATACCCGCATCTAGCAATTTTATGACCTCCTTCTTAACAACTTCTTTCATATTAGGGTTTAACCGTCGCTACGTCTCTCGAGTTGATTTAGCATCCTCTTCATAATGAATTTGATGAATTTAGACAGACGAGGCTATTCCTTTTAAGTCTTCCACTATCCAGTCTATTGCTCCTTTATGAGTCTTTAACACCTCTGTCAGTTGTTCCTCTTGGTCTTATAGCAAGTCTGATGCTATGATGACGTGAAGAGTGCTGTCGGGACCTTAAAAGATAGGCTTGAGTGAAGCCAAAAATGGTTTCAACTCAAGTGCAAGTGGGGAATCTAAGGAAGGTAGGACAAGACAGAAGAAAATAGGGGTAAGTCTTCAAAACGAGACAATCATCGAGGTGTCTCTAGGTGACTTGTCGTTTCTAGTTCGGCTTGGGATTCAATAATGGTTGGTTCAAGCTCAATGATGTCTTCCCCAAAGTAGGCCAGACAAACCTCAAATGGGTCATCCATGAAGATTTTGGGAAGACCTCATTGGGTTGCCCTGTTGATTTCGTCAACTTGCATCAATGGATAGTGTAAGGCACAGAACACATTACATCGGAGCTTCATGTTCCCAAATGAAATGTCCATTATCCCAATTTGGTAATTAATACATGTGTTTACTGTAGAGACCCAAGCTTGATTTACTTATTATTACCTCGAAACGATATCGTTTGGATGATTATGGTGAACCGGGAGTGGTGAAATCGCGGACCGATTCGATTCAAGAAGCGGTTTGACCAAAAACATGCGAAAGTGGATGAAGGAAACCAATGTACCTTCACTCAATTGGTCATACTTATTTCTACTAATTGAATCTTGATGTGAAACTAGAACCATTGGAAATTAGACTTCTGGGACTTCGATTTGGATATAAGAATGACCCTATTCCGAGTTCGGATGAAGAAGTTATGCTCTCTTGAAAATTTCAAACTGTTGCTGCTGGCAGGGGACCGCTCGAGCGGACCCCTTGAGCCCTCGAGTGGTGGTCGCAGATCTGGTTTTTAAAACTCGAACCCAGAGCCCCTTTTTGTCATATTTTCTTTTCTCTTCTCTTTCTAATCACGAAGTGTGACCTAGGGCTTTAAAGTTTGAAGATTTGGAAGGTTTTTGGAGCATCTTAGAGCATTTTAGAGTAAAGATCTTGGAGATTTGGCTTGAGATTCTTGCTCTCCTCTTCCTCCTCTACTTTTCTACCAGTGGATCTAGGGTTCCATGGCTTATTCGGTCCAAGGAGCTTCCATGGAGGATGATTTTGGTTACTCTCCTTTTTGAGGTAAGATTTACTTTAACTTTTGAATAAATTGTGTATTATGTGTTGATTTTTGGAGATTGTGTGAGTTTGGGTTACGAACTTTGAATACCTAGGGCTAAATCTAAGAACTTGAAATACATGGAATATGAAACTTATTGTATGGCTTATTTTTATCAATGTACTTGGTGTTTATAGCGATTTTGTCTTGCTAGTTTGGTAAGAATGATAATTTGGAGGAGTCCATGTATTTTAAGCTTCGGTAGGTTTTCGGGTGATGCTTAGAATTTAGGGATTTTTTACTTTAAGCCCTAGGATGTGTAATTGGTGATTTTTTAAGATTAATTGGGGCCCTTACAGACTTATTTACATGTGGTTTTGGTGAGAATCCTCTTGTGTTAAGGTTGCGATAATTTGCCTAAGTTTCGGTACTTTGGCATGTAAGGGGTGTGAGAAGGTCCTTTGGTGATTTAGATTATTTATTTGATGTGATGAGACTTTGTTGGGTGTTAGAATTATGTTTGGGTGATCTCACTTGATTTATGTATAATCCACATACACGACTGATATGAATTTTGACTAAGTGTTGCTCTTCTTATTGTTCAAGTGTGGTGGGAGGTTCATTAATGGTTTGGACAACCTAGTTGTCGAGTTTGTGCCTCATCGATAGATGGATTTTTTATTGAGTGGAATCCACCTCGTTGGGTTGAAGTCCTTAAACGTTGGTGATGTAGGATTTTGGTTGAGTATATGCTCTTGAGAGTGTTGGATGGTTAGACATAGGTGAGGGTATAGAATGGTGGTCAAGACCATCCTCTTGATACAGATATGAACATGGTGTGGTAATACCCTTAATCCCTCGTGTGGAGTTTTGATGTCCGGTCTATGGACTCAGTTAGTTGGATACGCTTTAAGGCTTAAGGTAATTGACTTGTGACTTGTTGTTCTTAGATTATGGTCTAATCAATGTAACTTGTGGTTGGTGATTTACAGCCTATGGCTTGTACCTTGTCGTTAGTTGTGATGGCAGAAAGCCTATGATTTGAGGTTAGTAGTTCACGACTTCAAGTCTATGACTCGTAGCTTATGGTGAGTGATTAGTAGCTCAAGGTTGATACTTGGAGCCTGTAGTTCGCAATCCTCAACCTATGACCTGAGGATTGTTTGTGGATAGACGAGTAGGTGTGGTTCGAGGCATAAAGCTTGAGGCTTGTACTTGTTGGCATGTTGCCTTATTGACAGTATCCCCTAATAGGTAGATACTTATGTTTGTAGATTGATAGTCATAATTGATGTGCAGAGAGGATCCTTGGGTGTGATGCGGAGATGTTGTTATGCGGAGGTGTGAATCCTCTAGTTCATGAATGAGCTGATGTATAATTACCTAGTGATGTTTATCTACCATAGTGCCATGTGGGGCAGTATTTAGCTATTGTTGCGATGTGATTAGTGATATGTTGTTGCTAATTGATGGCATTTTGCTATTGATATCATTGTTGTTGTTGATTTGTGATTACCTCGGTTGTGATACCTTATTTGTTTGATATCTGTGTTCATACACATTTTGTTGGCATCGTTGAGGTAATTGTGGCTGTTTAAACTAACTTGTGGATTAATACCATCTCTACTTTTGAAGAGTTCTTGACTTGACATGAGACTCCACCTGGATGAGTGTATGATATTCTGATGATTGCGGATCCCTAAGCCAATTCAATCCTATCCTTGGTTGATGGTATTGTTAAATGTTTTATGAATGGATTCTGAATAGGCCATGAGATTATGATAAAGATCAACCATGCTTTCAACCTTCGGGTTGTAAAAGTGTTGCATTGGTTTGGTTACGGGTTGGCCTTACCCTCAAACCTTTGGGTTTGTAAAAGAGTTGCATTATATTGTTGACGGGTCGGCCTTACCCTCAAACCTTCGAGTTTGTAAAATAGTTGCATTGGATTGTTGACGGGTCAGCCATGCGCTCAAACCTCCGGGTTTGTAAAAGTGTCGCATCAGTTATGTGATGGTTAGCCAAGTCTTCAAACCCTCAGTTTGTAGACTTGTGCATGGAATTGGATAATCCTGAAAATATTTTTGAGAACTAAAATTGCGGGAAAACAGTTTTAATGAAAAAGAAAATATAACCTTTTTATGAGATGTTTTCAAAACTAGAGTCATGTGAATACGGTTTTCTGCAAAACAAAAATGGAACGAGGTTCCTTCTTTTCTAGTGTTGGGGCATTCACATGCTCAACTAGCATGTTGTTCTTTTTATTCTCTTGTTAGATTATCTCCTACATGAGCAATCAATTATGCTGTTGTTCCCCACATTTTTCAGGTTCTCACACGGATGGATTGGCTAGCATGAAGATGTGTTGTTTGTTTCGTGTTGTATTTCTTCCATGTAGTACATTCGGATTTAGTATATCATTTTAATATTCTTCTGTTGAGTTTTAAGGCCATAAGGTAACTTTTATTTTATGTCGTTCTAGCATAGTTCGATGTTCTGTTTGCGGTGATAGATTCTTCAGGCGTTGTGAGAAAGGTTATCAGGTTAATATTGATCAGTTTAGTTTTATGTTGCCTTTGATGGGCTTATTATTGTTGTTGGGTTGTTGTTGGACTATTTATAGGTTGTCGATAACTTGGGATAGTGCCAAAAATAGGAGAAACTCTGCCGAAATTTCTAAAAATTTCCAGAGTTAGTTTATTTTGGAGTTAGACCGGTATGATATACATATTAAGCTTAAGGTGAGTTTTATCGGTTGGATATTGGTTTAAGGTCAGGACGTTACATTTATTAGAGCCAAAAAAGGGCGTCCTGAAATTATAGGAGTCTAGTTCCTTGTGTTCATATCTAGCTCGATATCTAGCACACTGAAATCAACAAGGAATAGGAACTTGTCAACTTTAACGAGTACATCGTCGATGATTCCACATGATATTTTCACTGCCCTGTCAGCTAACTGGAGGGTGACATGTGTCGATTTAAGTTCATTGAGACCAAATTACTTGTAAACCGAGTAAGAAAGAAGGTTAACGATAGCTCCTAAGTCTAAGGGAGATCGGTTGATTTGTTAATCAATGATAACACATGAGATTGTTGAGATCCCTGGGTTTTTCAATTTTGGGACCAAGCCATGGTTAAGGACTAAACTAACATGCTCGGTTAAAAGCACTTTCATGGGGATGTTTGTTTATGTCATACGCTTTTGAGTGCATAAGTATTTTAAAAACTTAGCGTATACAAGAAGGTACTTGCTTAATTACATCAAGAAGAGGTATATTGATTTTGACTTGCTTGGAAAGTTCAATCACATCATTGATTGGAGGCCATTTCTTGCATAATGACGCTAGCTTGTTGAGGCGCGTTAGAAGCAGTGCCCTTGGTTCTTTTGGTAAAACTTGAGGGTTTATTAGTGACTCCTCTATTGGATCGATAGGTGGGAGTTGCACAACATCAAATGCTATCAGAGTGGTTACTGGCTGTCTAGTGTCGGAGTCATCAAATGGCTCCTCGACTATCGATTGGTTTGGTTTATGAGGGCATGCGTCTAACTCTCAACCGTTCCTAAGAGTCACAATAACTTGAGCTTGTTCATGATATACACAACTACTGCTCGGGATGTTATCTATTATATATTGGCCTTTTGGGTTTACGATAGACTAACTATGCAGTTTTTCGTCGATGCAGCTATCTGCCCAACTTGTCTCTCTAACTTGGCAATACACTGAGAATGAGAACTCAAAAGCTGAGTTTTCATGTCCAAGTCCTTTAGTTCCTTAAGAACTATCACGTCCTGACATTTTTATATTAAATCTAACTCAAGTGAACTGAAGAAAGACCGGGTCACATACGAAACCAGAAGCGAATTAAGATTTAATCTTCTTAATTACTCATCGAGAAAAGCCCAAGTTTTTATCATTTTAAAACATGCTTTAGAAACACCCCTTTTTAATAATTTCCACTTAAAAGAGCCCCATTTTTAGAATTAAAAACGAGTCTAAAAACATTATGTGAAAGTTGATTTCTTTTGCAAAAAGGCCAAACTATCGCATGAAGGCCGACCCCGCACGAGTGCGATAGAGCCCGCTCGAGCACGGTAGGTTCAGAAAGTTTCCTGCTGCGGGGTCCCCACCCACCTCACTACTCAAAAGTCATGTTTTCCACTATCAAAACAAGTTTTAATACAAAGTTGATAGTCTCACTCATTAACTATCTAAGCTATCTCCAAAATCAATTAAAACACGAAATCATTAATCTCCCTTCTTAAATCATTCAACAAAAACTTTAGAGATTAATAGTAATTTTCCATAAAAAAGGTCATAAAGTTCTCCCAAATATAACTAACCATATCCCTCTTCCTCACCAAAACAAGCAAGAAATGTAATCGGTCTTAAGGCCTTACAATCATCCGAAACTGAAATAGCAGATGTAAAGTTAACTATTACAATTCTCCGAAATAGTTAAACAAGCATAGTTCCAAGTAAATAGAGAAATATGCTAAGGATCAAAAAAATCCATCAAGTCCCGCATCATGTGTGATTTGGGAAACTTCCATGCAACAAGTCTAAGCTTCAAGGATCTCCATGACATGATTACCTGGAATGTTGTTTTAAAACAACATTATGAGTCAGAGCTCATAGGAAATATGATAATCAAAGATGCATGCATGCTCTACGAGGTGATTATGCAACATTTTAATTATAACACAACTTAAAGTAAGGTTAGCTTATTGTAGCCAAAAGCTAGTTTGCATATTTTTTTTTGGAAAAGTAATTATGTTCCATATACGAGCAAATAACACTCGAAGACTTATAAAAATAATTATGAGTTAAACTCCTGGCTCCTCCACGAGCCTTGACCCTCGTAAGGACCAATCCCATATTTTATAGTCCCCGACCAAAGGAAATAAGTATCCGGGTCATTATCATGGTGATGACCCCAATTAGGGCTTTTTGACTCCACCTGAGTCACCCATCACATATAGTTCTCAACCGAAGGAAGCAAACTTCCCATTAGACCCCGTCCACGTCATACGACTGTCACTATCACGGTAGTGACCAAAAACAAGTCTCCCTCAGGACTTAGCAAGAGATCCCCTCTGCGGAATCATCGTAACCACATCTGTCTAGGTGAGGGATCCCCTCGCGGGACCGCCATCACCTCAATCTAGGAAAGAGATCTCCTCCACGGAATCATCGTCGCCTTCCTCATTAACATGAGGTATCCCCTCCGTGGGATATGTGTGGGATCCCCTCCACGGGACCACCACCAACACAAACATCACACACATCAAGTGAGGAATCAATTTCTATAATGCAATTAATTCCTATGCAAATAAGCTTAGGCCTATTCCTATCTTGCTCATATCCAATAACCACTATCATCAACATACAAGGCATAATATGCAAAAGTGCAATAATTATGCCCTTAATTAAGAACATGCCTTGGCTTATCCACATCAAGTCTCTACAAAGCACCAATCATGTAAAGAGTTAATTTCGTTACACAAATAGCTTTTATTAGAATAGACATATGTTTGTTCACATCAACACTACTCAACAACTACCCACAAATCCACAATAATATACAAGGCATTAACATACTAAGCGTGCATAATTAAGCCTCTAATCAAGGGTATGCCTAGGCTTATCCATGTCAATCGCCATCACATACTCACCACTCATCCAAGAATTAATATGCAAGGTAAATACATATTACACAAACATAGTTAAGTCTAAAAATTAGGGTCTGCCTAGGCTTACCCATGTAACCGCCAAAATACCGCAACCTAATTTTCAAAGGACATATGTGTATTAATGCCCAAATCAACTCCCATGTGACCTAATGGCATCTAATTAAGGTCAATTTCATAATATTCGGGTTAATTCACTAATTATCCCAATTCTCATCAAAAAACCCCCAAATTGTAACCCTAGGTTAAGCACGAATTTTGTAATCATTATTTGAGCATCAAACTAATAAGGTAAGACACTCTACAACATGCTAGTATAGCATAAACATCCCTTAAAGGGTGATGAAGGAGCACGAAATTAGCCCGCAACGATCTCTAAGTCTCATCAAAATTACCTAGAACGAAAATGATTCGGTAAAAATACGAAATACTACATATAAACTGAAAATATCATGAAAAAGTCATGAAATCTTACCCAAACAAGGCCTAAAATTGAACCTCAAGCCTCCCTCTAACACCTCAGACTAGTATCAGATCCCCCCACAGCCAACTTGTATCGATTTTAGGGTTTTAGGATACAACAAAATGCGAAAAGTGGCTTTTATACTTGTTGGAAAACGATGTGGAAGCGTATCGGGTTTAAAAAAAAAGAAACGATACTCGTTGTTTATGAAATCTAATATGCTAACCCTAGAAGGTCAGAATACAATACATGTAGAGATTTTTACTAAATCTCTAATGGATCCACA
>JAUZSS010147991.1:0-11181 GCA_035668195.1 Sarracenia psittacina
GGGACCACCATCTCCTCAAACTATCATGAGAGATCCCCTCCACGGAATCATCATCACTGTCCTCATCAACATGTGGTATCCCCTCTGCGGGATATATACGGGATCCCTCCACGGAATCACCATCAACATCAACATCACACGCATCAAGCAAGGAATCGAATATTAAGTAAAGGAATTAATCTTATACATAAGTGATTCACATGAAGGAATAAGCCTAGGCCTATTCACATCAAATTTCCATCCAACGACTATATCCACCAACATACAATGCTAAATATGCAAATATGCAATAATTAAGCCCTTGGCTAAGGATATGCCAAAGCGTTCCCACTACAACTTTCAACAAGTAAATATTATGTAAAAGTCAATTTCGTTACATAATTAACTTTCATTAGAATAAGCATAGGCCGATTTTTATCAACACTATTCAACTACCCACCACAAGCCCATAAATAATATACAGGGCAAGAATATGATACATGTGCATGAGCAATCCCCTAATCCAGGATATGCCTAGGCTTATCCAAGTTAGTTCTCACCAATCACCCCTTACTCATCCATTGACTAATATGCATACGCTTACCCATGAAACCATCAAAATACGACCACTCGGTCAACCGTAAATATAGCTACTTCTATGTTCATGTTTATTAAAATAGCACCCAACTTCGTCTATTTAGCCCCAATTGCATATGGATAAATTAATTAATAATTTTCTCCAAATCTAGCAAAACTCCCATAATCCAAAACCCTAAAAGTTTATGTGATAGCTACTCGCATCCTGTAGTGGCCAAGTTAACATGATAAAATTATTTCTAACATGTCGATACTACAACTAATACAACCAACCACATATATATTTACATATTCATGAAGATTTAGGGTATTTTTGGATTAAGCATGAATATATACTAAAATAGCTTAAAAATCACAAAAAAAAAACCCACACATCATTTGCAATAATCAAAGTTGATCATAAATCCTACCTTGGAGGGAAAAAACTCAAGCAAACAGAGTAGTAAAGTGGATTGGAATTTGCAAGAAAAACTGCTACTCATCCCCTGCTTCCCTCTCTCTCTCTCTGTCTCCCTACATCTCCCTCTCAATGGCGGCAAAGATAGTCACTGGCGGCAAGGACCTCCCTGTTCCGGCGTGATGTATGCCGTCTACAAAACCTCAACCCAACTCCCCCCCCCCCTTTTTCCCTTGTTTTAGATGTGAAATAGTGCCACAGAGAAGGATTTCCCTTCCTTTCTGTTTCGGTTCAGGACCTTCTCTCACTTTCTCTATCTCGGTGTTGCCAATGGCAGGGGATGCTGGAGACGTTCGCGCTGGCGTCGGAACCCGCTTCTCTCCTAGTTTCTCTCCTTTGCGCTGCTACAGGGTCATTTGGAACTCAAAGCTGCGTTCCACTGCTGTGCGCAGCATAAAGCAGCGGTGTGTTTGGCAATTGATATTTCCTCATTTTCTTTCCTTAATTATTTTTCCTTCATCTTACTTTTTCTGAAAACCCTAAGGCGCCGCCAAATAAGGGAAAACAAAGCTGCTCGTAAGAGCAACTTATTGCTGTGTCTCTTTGCTGTGCGCCCTAGGCGTGTTTAGCAATTGGCTCTATATATTTATTTATTCTTTTACCTATTGTACATATATAGAAACATATATATACATATATATCTATAAACATGTATTTAGGCATCCACATAAAAAAATATTAGACCCACAGTGATAATAAAATTGAATTATTATTATTATCATTTTTTTTAAAATCTTGTGACCCGATCTGAATAGTTAAAAACAAATTATTAAAAATGGGTCATGGTATTACAACCTCTCCCACTTGGAAGATTTCATACCCGAAATCCACACTCCACACGCTGTGAAAATGTGGTAGGCTTCAGCCTCACAAAATCTTACCAAAGGTGGGGTTTTACTCGCAAATCCCGCTCCCAAGTATACGGATTCTATATCAGTCGCTCCTTGTACGAAGCACCATCATCAACCCTCAAATCTGACCAGTCGAGCACATGCGACGGGCCCAATTCATACTTCCGTAACATGGAAACATGAAAAACGTCACTAACCAATCCGGCCTCTTATATAACACTCAAACGGTGTAATCTATATACCCACTACCAAACTCAGCAAATCGGCAAGGGCAATCAAAGCAAAACATACAAACCCCAACATGTCCAATATGTAACGTCCTCCGAGACGCACCCTAAAAGGGATGGTTACCCAGTGTAAACAGGTAGTCACACTGGTCTATAAAGAGCTAGACATGTATACCAACTAGTATACTACACCCCGAAACGTTGAACTTACAAGCACTGAATACCCATTGCCGGCCACAAACTCTACAAAAAAAGCGAGAGTCCCAGTTAGAGACAAGTAAGGTTAAAGCCTCAAACGCCATTGGACTTTCCTGATATATGGTAGTCCCATTCTATTGCGTTCGATAGCCCAAACGGTTCCTCAACCATACACGGACCCACTATAAAGCTGTACGATCCAAACAGGGTGAGGTAAAACATCTCAACGAATAGATGATCCTTCAAGCACCCACATCAGGGCTCTAACCGATTAAGCTCATGCTAAGAGCTCCGCAGATCGAATGGACATAGCCATTCTTGTACGACGCACCAAGACTGTGGATAAAAGCTAAAAATGGATCTGGTTCATCATTCGCACGAACCCGCTACAAACTACTAACAATGCGTCCAGTGCATCACGAATGATTTGTTTAAACCACCAAATGCCCGATGCACATACTCACAACTCGTACCACCACTCATAGCTCCACATATACGACATGCATGCACTATTGCATGCAGGTCTTACTATCTAAGGAAAGAAGAAAAGGTTCTGCTTTCCAAACTCTCACTGTAAACATCAAACCACGTGACGTCTTATCTTCTCGATGGATGAGGGATACGCGCTCAACCATCCCAAACCAACTCAACACTCCTCGACAGTTACCAAGGTTATTGACTCGTCCGACTCACGGTCTTACGGTTCTACAAACCAAAGATTGGTGTTACCAACTAGAAATAGTCGGTTCACCGCTGATACCGCAACTCGTCGCTCGATTGTCATTTTAGACACCAGCACTTGTTTGTAATACACCGACTTAAGATCATGTTTTAAATTCACCTCCGGTTTGAATTAAACGATGAACTTGAGATGACTCGGTGTTACATCAGCCACCCGCACTTCTATGTTGTGACGTTGACCATGTGATACAAACCCTCACTCAACCCTTTTGGGTATCACCAGAACCACTCAACTAAATACGACCTCATCCTATAACATCCTCTGATATTCTTTTCCAAGGCATGCATCATATACATAGGGCTTCGATATCTTAACCCTGACGACGAAACAAGCTGTAGGTGTTCCCATAAAAATGGGTTAACGAACCTAAGCTCATCGGAACCAAACTCCATAGAACCACACAAGCATCACGACACGGATGACTCTCAAAGGAACCAAGCACCCACACTTTTCCCTTCCCAAAAGAATCAGGTAACACAAATCCCGACGTCAACAAATTGAACGACCTCACTGCCAAATCGGCATCGAAGGTACCCACAAGGGACTACAATGGGCTCAAAACGCTAAGAAGACCTTCAGAGAACCCAAACACAAAACTCACCTCAACAAACCTCCAAGGAGCTACAACTCAATCCACCCAGAATGTGGGTCGACAAGCATCAACAGCTAGTCACTTCTATATAAGACCTTCGACTAAGCCAAAGGATACTCCCACTGACTCAACTCACTTCCACATACAAATGGGACAGAGCGATTTGGCAGTCACATGATACTTCCATCACTCTGACTCATACTTCCAAGCATCATCAAAAGGCCGTCACACAATACTGATCCGCAGGATTCTAAATCCCAGCACGGTTAAAGGGTTACGAACAACTAGCTCCTGACAACTGTTTATTCACCAATCATGACTCTGATGCCAGTGAATGTTGTTGTGTCCCAACGTACTGAGTCCCCGCTTATCAGCGAAGCCTCGATCAACACTAACATCCAAACCCAGCTAAGCGAGTCCTCAATGCGCTCCTCGTCATCAAGCCAACCATGCCTCTCAGGCATCTACCACTAGGCCAACGATTGGCTACAGCTGGACATAAGGCACCGAGTCGATTACTCAAAAGACATAAAGATTACTACTCAAAGCCATGTAACCTCATCATTTGAATCCGTTACGAACTCCTCGCGCCACACACCTTGAGAGAAACCTGGCAAAGGGTTCCCACAACTCCTAACAATGGTGCGATGGTCACAACATCATCATCAGAACTTCGGACACCTTTATCTTTCTAGGGGTATGCCTAAAACAGAGGACTAGGGCACCTGTCATCAAAAGAATGACATCACAGTATTGAACCATCAACTCGATCCCCCACAAAGAAGAATGGCCGTCCCACTTGGGTATAGGTGGTGACCCATCGATGGTCACAACTATCACAAGCCCGTAAGGCAGCTAAGCAGTCCATCCCAAGGATAGGCAGCTAACCCACGTACTCTCTCACATCGCATCTATCGACCACCGAAAATGCATCTCAAGTGATCACACCGTCACCCAAGGGAAACCAACAGAGTTGGCCATCCCGACCGCCAAATCATACACCTCCGCACTCACTAAGGGAAACATCCCGACACCACAAGTGGTAAATGGTCCCGACGACTAATAGGCTACACGTAATCGTAGCCCCCATGGCTGTGATTGTACCAATGATACCGCTAGCACCATTTCACTCATCCATCATAGGTGGATTTTTCAGAAGGATCGCCAACTGTAATAGGAGTATCCTATCCTCTCTCCATAAGACCTAAGAGACTCACTATGGTGGTCCAGGCCATATATCGAACACTATGTCTTGACAAGGTTTCAAATCCGTCGATCGCTCTCTGATCCTCACAATCGCTTCCAAATGTCGACTCTCAAATGGAGGTGCTCCCAAACATACACCCCCAGCGTGACACCTCGACCTGAAATGGGTCACTAAAGACGACCTATCGTCGTCGCAACTACTAAAGATATCTCTCAAATGAGAGAACCCACTATCACGATCCCTATCCCAAAAGGGTCATTAAACCTTAAGGTACCACTACATTTCGGTCCATGTCATCTTATGTAAAGCCTTCTGGCTATACACGTTAGGCCGTACTTGGCACGCAAGGCAAAAACGAGGTGCAAGAGTGCATAGCTCCTGACACGTAAACCTCTATAACTATCGCAGACATACCTGAATGGTCGTTTAATACATATATATGCCTACTCAGCCCCATAATCCTACTCCTAGAGGTAGGAAATCTCATTGACTAAGAAGCACTTGCCTGACCATAGGTCGAGTACCATCCATAACCATGACCTTATCCCCCAAATAAGTCAACCCATGCCCCAAGGACAAACAGGTCTAGTACAGCTCATAATCATTGTCTCATCCCTTAGGACAAGTCCGAACATATCCCAAGGACCGATAGGCCAAGGGTCAAACATGCTAATAGATATATTAAGGAAATGTATATATATCAGATATGCATCATCACAAGTCATCACACACCGAGGAGGCTGATCGAAGGGATATCTCAATCTAGACCACTAGTTCAGATTTCCAAGTGGAATGGGCATTAACTAGGTGCCTTTCTAAATGGAACCCCAAACCAGTAAACCGAACGTCCAAGCAAGAAGTATCATCCTTAAAGTCCTATCTCCATACCCACATAATCAGATAGCATGCGCAAGTATGTCATGTTACACAATAGGCCTAATGGCACATTCATGTCATTAATGTAACATACAAGTCACCCCTCATGAAGTGGCACACCCCTTCCCACGATTCCAATGAATTCGAGCCTAAATGTCTGATACTAAGTTGTCACATCCTGACCTTTTTAAATAATTATAATTCAAGTGAGCGGAAAGTAGACCGGGTCACGGACTGACCGAAAGCAAGATAAGATTGGAATAAAATCAATTTCTATCAAGAAAACACCATGTTTTGTCAATTTAACATCTTACTTTTGAAACCACCCCTTTTAAGAATAAAATCACAAAATACTCCATTTTTAAGGTTGAGGGCATAGCCCAAAACATTCGGAAAAACTTGATTTTACTATATTCAAAGCAAGTTTAAACCCCACTAAGATCATTCAATCCATCAAGATATATTACCAAATACTAAGGCAACATACAACCACAATCATACGCTAAAATTCACAATTTAAAGCTGATTTAAATTAACCAACTACTCCAAAATATAACCCATCCACTTGCATACATGCAAAATGATGCGAATGGCCTTATGACCTTATATTCATCCAGAATTGAAATAGAAAATGTAAAGTTAAACTATTACAATACTTCAAAGTAGCTACACAAGCATAAATCTAAGGAAATAAAGAAATATGCTAAGGACCAAAGTCCTTCAAATCCTGCGTCAAGTGTGACTTTGGAAACTCCAATCCAACACGCCAACGCTTCAAAGATCTCCTTGCCATGATTACCTGGAATGTTGCTTTAAAACAACATTATGAGCCAGAGCTCATAGCAAATATGATAATCAAATATGCATACATGCTATGCGAGGTGATTATGCAACAGTTAAGTATAAACATACTTAAAGTAATGTTGGCATATATAATAACTGAAAATTTAGTATGCATATTCCATTCGAAAAATAAGTATTTTCCACTTACAAACAAATAACGCACAAGCACTTATAATAATGACTATAAGTAAAGCTCATTGGCACCTCCACGAGCCTTGACCTCCGTGAGGACCAATCCCATATTTTACGGTCCCCGACCGAAGGAAATGGACATCCAGGTCATTACCATGCTGATGACCCCAATTAGGGCTTCTTGGCTCCACCTGAACCACACTTCATATGCGGTTCTCAACCGAAGGAAGTGAACTTCATATTAGAGCCCGTCCATGTCATATGACTATCACTACCATGACAGTGACAATAAGTAAGTCTCCCTCAAGACTTAGCAAGAGATCCCTTCCACGTGATCATCGTAACTACAATCATCTAGGCAAGGGATCCCCTCCGTGGGAAAACCATTAGCTCAAACTATTATGAGAGATCTGCTCCTCGGAATCATCATCACTATCCTCATCAACATGAGGTATCCCCTCCATGGGATATATATGGGATCCCCTCCACGGAATTACCATCAACATCAACATCACACACATCGAGCAAGGAATCACATATCAAGTAAAGGAAATAATCTTATACACAAGTTATTCACATGAAGGAATAAGCCTAGGCCTATTCACACCAAATTTCTATCCAATGACTACAACCACCAACATACAAGGCTAAATATGCAAACATGTAACAATTAAGCCTTTGGCTAAGGGTATGCCTAAGTGTATCCACTAAAAGTCTCAACATGTACATATTATCTAAAGAGTCAATTTCGTTACATAATTAACTTTGATTAGAATAAGCATAGGCCTATTCTTATCAACACTATTCAACTACACTCCACAAGCCCATAAATATTATTCAGGGCAAGAACATGTTACACGTACATGAGCAAGCCCCTAATCAAGGATATGCCTAGGCTTATCCAAGTCAATTCCAACTAATCACCCCTTAGTCGTCCAATGACTAATATGCGGGGTAAAAATATATTACACTAGTATAATTGAGCCTCAATATTAGGGTATGCCTAGGCTTACTCATGTAATCGTCAAGATACTGCCACTCTGTCAACCCTTAATATAGCTATTTCTATGTTCATGTATATTTAAATAGCACCCAACTTCCTCTATTTAGCCCCATTTGCATATGGATTAATTAATTAAAAATTTTCTCCGGATCTAGCAAAACTCCCACAATCCAAAACCATAAAATTTTATGTGATAGCTACTCCCATCAAGTAGTGGCCAAGTTAACATGATAAAATTATTTCTAACCTGTCGATACAACAACTAATACAACCAACCACATATATATTGACAAAAATTTAAGGCATTTTCGGACTAAGCATGAACATATACTAAAATAGCTTAAAATCACCAAAAATCCACACATAATTTGTAATAATCAAAGAGGATCATAAATCCTACCTTGGAGGGAGAAAACTCAAGCAAACGGAGCAGAAAAGTGGAATGGAATATGCAAGAAAAATTGCTACCCATCCTCTGCTTCTCTCTCTCTCTCTCTCTCTCTCTCTCTCACTCTATCCATATCTCACTCACAGGCGACAAAGAGAGTCACCGGCGGCAAGGACCTCCATGTTCTGGCGTGTTTTATTATGGGTAGCAAACCTAAACACATTTCCTCCCCTTTTCTATTATTTTAGATCTGTAATAGTGCTACAACGAAGGATTTTCTGTCCCTCATGTTTCGATTCAGGACCCTCTCTCACTTTCTCTATCTCGGTGTCGCCGATGGTAAGGGATGCCAGAGACGTTCTCGCCGGCGTCAGAACCTGCTTCTCCCCGGGTTTCTCTCCTCTGCGCTGCTACTGGGTCATTTGCAGCTCAAAGCTACGTTCCACTGGTGTGCACTGCTTAAAGCAGCAGTGTGTTTGGCAAATGATATTCCCTTGTTTACTTTCCTATATCATTTTCCTTTCGTCTTGCTTTTTCTGAAAACCCTAAAGAACCGCTGAAGAAGGGAAAATGAAGCTGCTCGTAAGAGCAACTTATTTCTTTGTCTCTTTGCTGAGCACCCTAGGCCTGTTAGGCAATTAGCACTTTATATTTATTTATTTTTTACTTATTATATATATAGATACATATATATACATGTATATATATACATGTATAAACATATATGTAGGCATCCACATACAAAAAATATTAATCCCACAATGATAATTAAATTGAATTGTTATTATCATTTTTTTTTAAATCTTGTGACCCGATCTGAATAGTTAAGTACAAATTATTAAAAATTGTTATCCACATAAATAACAAAATAATATGATTTTCCTCCAAGACTTTGAGGTTTCTTAGGGAAAAATAAATCAAAATGAAGTAGTTGTAGTGGCCTACTTGTAGAAATTTCTCGTTTCTTTATGAAACTCGTTTTGACCTGCTTACCAAATTGACAAGCATGGCCAAATTTGTCATTAATAAGTTTAGTCTTAGGCAAGCCTTTAACCAAATCTTTCTTGACATGTTTGGATAGAAGATCCATGCTAGCATGACCTAGCCTCCTATGCCATAACCATCTCGTTTCATTTAAAGCAGAAAAACAATTGACATTTTGAGATGCTAAATTTTCAAAATCAATAGTGTAGACATTTTTAAATCATTTTGCAACAATTAAAACTTTGTCATTTTCTTTGTTTTTAACAACACATGTGTCATGGAAAAATTGTATGCTATAACCTTTATCACAAAGGTAACTAATGCTAAGAAAATAATGTTTGAGGCCATCTACAAGAAAAACATTATCAATGGTTAGGGAAGAGTACTTACCAACGTTACCTATACCAATGATTTTACCTTTTCCGTTATCTCCAAAAGTTACATAACCTCCATCTTTCGGTGTTAAACTTAGGAATTTCAACTTGTCGCCATCATATGTATTGAACATCCACTATCTAGGTACCATCTTTCTTTTAAGGATAAGGATCTCAAACATACCTACAAGACAAGTTAAGTGATTTTCATTGGTACCCAAATATTTTTATGTCTTATGGGATTAGTTTCTTTCACTCTCAAAACTATCTTAGTGACACCATTATTACATTTTAATGGGCAACCAAACTCAATGTGTCATTTTCTTTTGCATTGAAAGCATGTGACATTTTCATAAACATTCTTTGAATTTTTTTTTGAGAAATTCTTTGATTCTTTCACAAAATAACTTTTAGATTTTAAATTTACTTCTCCATTATAGCCAATTCCCTCTTTATTTAAAGACCTTCTTTGTGTTCCTACGAGTTTTTCAAAATTTTCCTTTTCATTTGTAAATTTGTAAATGATAGTTGAATAATCTTTCACTTTTCTTTGAAGTTTATAAGATGTATCATTTTCAATGCTTTTACCTTTCAAATTCATGAGTTAAGTTTTCAACATGGCCTTTTCTTTTGTTAAAGTAAAACCTCATCTTAGCAAATTTTCATTGATTTTTCAAAATCATCTTTTAGGACAAGTTTTTCTTTTTCTAAAGATTCAATTTTCAAAATATGTTCTTTAGCCAATTTTTATTTTTCATTTTTTGCATTTTCATTTAAAGTTTGTAATTCCTCATTTTCTTTGGAAAACCCTTTATTTTTATTTTTCAATCTATCATTTTTCTTTTCTATTTTCAAAAGACTTTTATGTAAATTAAAGATTTCATCTTTAAGTTCATCATATGAGGGCATAGAATAAGAAAAGCTAGAATCATTGCAAGAGTTGGGGTGAGAATTTACCTCTTTGTCAATGCTAGCCATCAAGCAGAAGTTGGCAATCTCGTTGTCGCTTGAGCTAGTGCTTGACTCGTTTGAGTCGGAGTCAACCCATGTGGTAGCTTTCACCGTCTTATTTTTCTTCTTTGGGTCCTTCTTGAGTTTACTTTGCTCATTCACTCTTTCATTGATTTTGAGCTCGTAGGTCAATAGTGAGCCGATGAGTTCATCAAACATCATTATCCTTAGATTTCTTGTCTTGGATATGACGGTAACCTTAGCTTCCCAAATCGGTGGCAAGGCTTGGAGAATTTTCCTTAAAAGCTCATAAGATTGATAAGTTTTCCAAGAACATTAGGAGAATTAATAATGTGCATAAAACGAGTGTACTTGCTAGATATTATTTCATCCTCGCTCATTTTGAAACCTTCATATTCACTAATGAGCCTATCAATTCCAGAATCCATAACATCTCGTGTGCCTTCATATGTAATTTCTAATTCTTCCTAAATTTCTTTTTCACTTTTACAAGCCATAATACGATTATATTCATTTGCATCTAAATCACAATATAAAGCTTTCATAGCACTAGAGTTAACTTGTAAAAGTTTCATGTCGTTTTCATCCATATCTTCTTCTAATTTAGGAACTTCCTTACCTTCTACAATTTTAGTAGGAACGTGGTTACCTTGCACGATTACACTCAAAGCCCTCCAATTCATGGTTTGAATGAATATCCTCATTATTTGCTTCCAAAATGTGTAGTTGACACCAGTGAAGATTGGATGCCTTGTAAAG
>JAUZSS010149086.1:0-11180 GCA_035668195.1 Sarracenia psittacina
TGTCCAAGAGACCCGAAAATACCATGAACCAACCCAATCCGACCTCTAGGGGTTGGATTGGTTCGGTTCTATCAAGAGAATGGGTTGGTTCTGGGTCTAAAAATTTTGGAACCGATTTGGTCGGGTCGGTTCTCGGGTTAGTAAATATTTAACCCAACCCAACCCGAGACCCGAAGATATATATATATATATAAAAATTGAAATTGTAAATTACAATTAATAAGACCATTAAAAATTTATAATAGCTTTCAAAAAAAAAACTTTAAAGTTTTTAATTTCTATAACACGTCATTAGACTTGTAACTTTATATTTTTTATGTAACATTTAATTACCCAAAAAAGATTATATATTTATTTTTATGTTTATTAATTTATGATTTTTATTAATTTCATACTTAATAATCACAAATTTTTATTCATAACGTATAAAAAAATGAAAGTAGTAACTAGTTAAGAAAAAATAGTTGAAACCGCGGTTCAACCCGAACCAACCCGAATTTAGTGGGTTGGATTGGGTTGGTTCCAAAGATTCAAAGGTTCGGTTCTGGGTCTAATTTTTGAGAACCGATCTACATCGGTTCGGTTCTATATTAGACTCCAAACCGAACCAAACCGACCATGGACACCCCTAATTCCAAGTGTTTAATAAAAAGACAGTACATTAGAGAAAAATAAAGATTAAAACATCCCAATAAAATCATGGTTCGTCCATATGCTTCTTCCACTCTTTGTTCTTTGTAGTATTTTCTTTGCTTGCTTTGCCTCGTTCCTTTGTAGTTTTAGATCTTTCATCTCTACCTTTAGTTGCTACAGAGGCTTCTCATGTAGCTTGAATAAGTGTTTCTTCATCACGTTTCTTGCGAATAGCCTTTTCTTCTTTGGTCTCTTTGGTCTTGGAAGCACTACCTTTTTCTTTTGATTCCATAGGCTTGGACAGGTTTTGTGAGGGTCTGATCCCCTTTTTACTGCTCATCATATAGTATGATGTTATTTAACAAGTTCTGGTAAGTCTTTGATCGTGTAATCATATACCATTTCGATTTTTAAGCTTTAAGTCAAAACCGGCATACTTGACGTTTTTCAAAGAACCGGTTAAATGTTTTTAAAGAATTAAAATTTATTAATGATTTGAGATCTGATGATTATACCATTTGTTTTCGAATTTTTGGATAATTATTCTTGAGTATCAGACCCATTTTGGTGCCGTTTGAACTGATGATAGATCTCCATTTTTAAAATTTCAAACTATATAGAATAGCTAGGACCGCTCGAGCGGTGTGGAGGTCACTTGAGCGACCTTTGTCGACCAGACCTGTTATAAGTTTCTGTTTGGACGTGTTTTTTGCAAAAAATATCTTTCTCTCCTCTAAATATTATGGAATACATCAAAGGCGATTTAGGGGCTAGGGTTTTGGCATTTGGGTGCTCGGTTGAGGCCTCATTTGATAAGATTCTTGGTTTTTGAATATGGATCCTTGGTTTATACGCGTTATTCTACATTTCTACCGAATTAATTTTTGGTTTTGGTGTTTGTTGGGTTTAGGAATGACTGGATGCTTTCTTTTCTTGCCTTCTCATCGGTTATGAGGTAGGATCTATGCTAACTTTGAACTATTGGTTTAGTATGCATTGTATACTTTCGTAAAAAGTAAGTTTTTCGACTTTTTACAGTGTTTTACTACTTTTGAGCTTCCAAATCATAGGGTTTCCGAAAAGTAGTTGGTTATTATACATCCTTGTGGTATTTGGAGCATACGTAACTTTTCGGATATTGATTTGGAATTATATAACTTAAAACGTGTATAATGTGAGATTTGTAGATATCAGCTTCTAACGGGCTTAAAATGTTGATTTTTGAAAAGTATTTTTCTTTTCTTATATATGTACTGAGATTGTTGCTTGTCGGTGTTTTTGATTTGTAAAATAGACGGTCGTAGAAACAATCATGTATAAACTGCTTGGGGTGAGTTTTGGGCAAAAGTAGAGTTTTTGAGTGTCTTTTTTCCGAAATTGGTTGAGGTATGTATCTCGTTAGTATTTCTTTCAGTTTCATACATGTATTTTCTTAAACGGTCGTACTGCTATTGTGCTTGTTTGCTTGGATGACAATTAATGCTGTAAAGCTTATTATACATGTTACGAGATTGAGCCGACGTCTTGAATGAGATATGTAGTTCGCCAAAATTTTCAAGCTTATGCTTTAGATTAAAATTCTCATAATTCATGCTTATATTAGGAGTTATGATAATTGTAGCTTGTTTGAATATAGGACAGTGCGAACTACGCATTTATTCATGTTACTACTGCTATTGCGTTTAATGTGTAGATATACATCAATGGTTTCTATATATCATTGATAGTTGTTACTATAATATCTTTGGATACCTTGTGTC
The DNA here is from genome assembly GCA_035668195.1 of Sarracenia psittacina. Classification (NCBI taxonomy): domain Eukaryota; kingdom Viridiplantae; phylum Streptophyta; class Magnoliopsida; order Ericales; family Sarraceniaceae; genus Sarracenia; species Sarracenia psittacina. The sequence continues at coordinate 2,394 of JAUZSS010149086.1, forward strand.
ATGGATAGTTATGGTAGCATCATGATTCTGGTTGTACACTTGTAGTTGTTACAGCACTTATGGTTTCCATATATGCTTGATTATTGTGAAGCACCTTGGCTTCTGATGCAGTTTCAGCCGTATTACTGCTACTTATTACCACACTACATATGATTACTTGTTATAGTTTTGTTGTTTTGGTAAGTTATGTTGAGAGGAGTTTGATGTTGCGGAGTTTGGCGGTGGTTCCTATCCCTGTTCAATCCCATGGTCTTCTTCTGTGGTTGTTATGGGTGCCCTACCCGTTAGTTGACTATAAAAGTGTTCACGGTTGTTACGGGTGACCTACCCTTTGGCTTGACCATAAAAGTGTGCAAGGTTGATACGGGTGCCCTACCCTTTGGCTCGGCCTTAAAAGTCTGCAGTTCCTATTCATTCATGTCGACCTTCGATCGACTTTCTCCTTTGATCCTTCTAGCCATCCTTGAGTATTGGGTATGAAGGTTGATGGAGATGCTTTGGGGAGACGTTGGGAGTCATTTGGAGACATTTGGTGTGGGTTATACCTATTACACATTTGGTTATATGTGCTTGATATAACTAAACTGTAAGTTATGCTTTCAATAAACATGTTAATCTTTGGAGATAAATATTCGACGATTTTAACTGTTATTTATCATGATTATAGTAAGATTTGCTAGTTAAGGAATCTTAACTTATAGTTCGTACGGACCTTATAATGTTTATAAGCTATTGTATGAGTCTAGACTTATATACATTATGGAATTGCAGAACTCGATTTTGGACAAAAAACTTGATCTCCGTATCATTATTTTCTTTTATACTCATCTCTTGGTGAGATTTGATTTCTTAAAACCAGGTTATGCTGAATTTAATTTTAAAGGCTTGAAATGTTGTCTTCTTTACACTAGATGTGTATTTTTACTACTACATAGCCGTCCTCTCATGTTATCATGCTTTCGTAGTTGTTATATTTCCTAAAAGCCAGTTGGCTTAAGTTGCTTTATAAAAACATACTGGTTTTAGTGACTGGATGATGATAGCTACTGGATGGGTTCGTGGTTTGTCCCTTTCATGCTTGGATTGGGACCTATGTTTATAGCATGCTTTATATTCCTATTTGTCATTTTGAATGACCGTATCTTTATAGATCTTGTTGTATTCTAGATCCGGTTATATGGCCTTAAAAGCCATTTATTATTCATTGCTTGTTGGTGAGGACTCTTGGTAGTTAGTTTCTTTGGTTGCATGTACAGGTATGAGTTGGATTTTTGGTTTACATTTATACCCGTTTAGATTGTTAGCTTTCCTTTATATCTGTATGGTTGACAGCGACTTGGAGGTTGGTAATATTAATCTCATGTGGATGTTTATCAGGTACAAGATTTGGTTAATAGTCCTTAAAACAAACATATCCACGTAAAATTTTCCAAAAATCTTTAGTGGTGGAGTTTGCTTTAAGTACACATTTTATACTAAAGTGGGTCTAATGTTGTACCTTTGTATTCCTCGGTATGTGATTAATATTATGATTAAACCTAACAAGATGAGGTTTTTGTTTTCTCTTTAAAACTAATTCTTTTGCAAATAAGAAACAATAAAAAGAGCTTTTATTTGGATGTTTAGACCGTTAGCTGTTTTATTCTTCTGTCTCCGGGTCAGGGGCGTTACAGGTTTTCCATAGCCTCTTTAATCTACTTGAAATGTTCTTCCATCTTCTCAGTGTTATCTCTCACGAAATACACTAAGTTTGCATCATACTTCTTACAAAGTTGTTGTTGGATTGCAGCATTTACAGAGACAATGGCCTCAAGAATTGTTTCGATTTTCTTGGACAAGTCTCATCCACAATCAGTAGAAAATTCTACATCCTTCTTGAGACTTCGAGTAGTTGCTTCCATAACATCCACTCATTGCATGAGATTGGTGACAGTGATGTTCAGGTCAAAGCAATCAACGCACACTCTTTCCACGAAATACTTGAAAGAAGATGCAAGGGATTAAAGCAAGGAAATAACTTTAGTGTGGTCAACTGAGATAGGAGCAGTAGCAGATGTTGAAGCATGAGTAGGGGATGAGAAGGAACCAATGGTGGAGCAATAGGTGAATCAAGATTGATGGTGTAATGACCTGACCATGTTTCATTTATTATTATCTCGAAATGATGCAGTTTGACAGGTTTGGTGAACCAGGAGTGGTGGAATCATGGACCATTTTTATTTTAAGTTTTAATTTGAAACCGATGTATATGTAATTTTTTTCCTAAAATTGGTTTAAAGTTTCAAAAAGAATTAAATTTTAATATCAATTCGAGGTCCGATGATCATGTGGTTTGATTTGGAACCTTCAGTTAATTATTCCGGAGTGTCGGGTGAAGTTTGATATCATTTGGATCGGAAACAAGACTTCGTTTTTAAAATTTCGAACCAGGGACTCTAGCTGAGGTTCGCTCGAGCGAACCCTAGGTCGCTCGAGCGATGTGCTTGGGAAAGAATAGGTTTAAGTCATAATTAGGACTATTTTGAGGTATTTTATTTTGTTTTCTCTCTCTCTAAAAGTCTGATATGAAGCTTGGATGGCAGCTAGGTTTTTGATGGAGCATTTGGGGTGAAGATTAAGCCTCGTTTGGTATGTTTTTCAAGATTCTTTTACGAGATTCATGGTTTTCCTTATCCTCTTTACGTTTTTACTGAACCAAACCTTGTTTTAGGTATTTATGAGATTGGAGCTCAGATTTGGACTAACATGGTGCTTGTTCTTCATCATTGAGGTAGGATTTACCCTAACCCTTGAATAAAATGCTTATTGTGTGATGATTTTGAGGGTTGTGTTGCGTTTTAGTTAAAAACCCTAGATACCTACACTTAGATTCGAAAATTGGAGATCCTAGGTGTATGGAACTTGATGCTTAGTTAGTTTTTATCCATGCGGGTGAGGTTTAGAGCAACCTTATCTTGCTAATTTGATGAAAACTATGGATTGGTGAAAATATTATATTAGGATTTTGGGATGATACCTAGAATTTAGGGATTTTTGATTCTAAGCCTTAGGATATGAGATTGATGGTTCTTAGATGCAATTGAGACCCTTAGTGACTTAATTGCATGTGGTCTTGATGGAAATTCCCCTATGCTGAGGTTGCGAGACTTTTACGAAGTGTTGGTTATTGAAGGGGTGTTGGTGATTTAAGTTATCAATTGGATAGGTTTATGTTTTGTGATGGAATCGAATCATAATTCAGTGTAATCACTTGGTTTGAGTGAAATCCATATATGTTAATGTTATGGGATCTTGGTTAAGTGTTGGCTAGTACGTATGTATGGTCACATTGTGGAGTCGATTAGTGATTTAGATCACCTCTTTTGCATGTTGATACTTTGTGGGAAGTTAGAATTATAATAGAGTGTCATTCACTTAATTTGGGTGAAATCCATACATGTGAGTCATATGAGATTCTGACTAAGTGTTGGTGCACTTGTATGGGTGAGTGTAGTGGAAGGTCATTTGATGATTTGGACCGCCTAATTAGTAGGTTTATGTTTTATGAATAGTTAGAATCCCAATTATGTGTGATTTGCCTCTTTGAGGTTAAAAACCTTAAATGTTGATGACGTTGAGATTTTGACTAAGTCTAGATGCCTATGCATGCTTGATGGCAAAGTATTGGTGAATGAGTAGGATGATGACCAAAGTCACATTCATGATACGAACATGTGTGTAGATGTATGAAATCCTTAAGTGCTTAAGTGGGTTTGAAGTCATGGTCAAAGGACCCGACGGTTTGGTGTAACTTGGGGCTTAATGCTCCTTATTTATAGCTTATGGTTTGCATTTTCTGGTTGCAGTTTGTGAGGCTCGAGGCCTGTAGTTTGTAGCCTATGGCTTTGGGGCGTGGTTCATGGCTTGTAGAACTTAAGGCTCATGATTGTAACTTTAGGCTCGTGGTTTATGACTTATGATTTGAGGTTTGTGGATTCTAGACTTGTAGCTTTTAGCTTGTGGTTTATAGCTTGTAGCTTTTAGCTGGTGGTTCACAGCTTGAGGTTTATGACTTGTAGTTTATGGCTTATAGTTCATAATTTATAGTTCATGGATAGTAACTCGTAGTCTTAGACTTGGAGTTTGCGGTTGATAGCTCGTAGCTTATGGCTTATAGCTTGCGGGTCGTGGCTTGAGGTTTGAGGCTTAGGCCTTGTGACTTATGGCGTGGTGTGCGACATCATGGTTGTGGGATGAGTCCCTATTATTGTTGTTGGGATAGTATACTTAAAAGCCATGCTTTTATGTATTTTTTATCATTGATCTCTGGCATATTAATGAGAAAACAATTGAGAGGATTTGCATTTACTGTATCGTATTTATTGTATGTATGATGTGTGAATGCATAGTCCGTATATTCTGTCCCGTATTTGACTCGATGCATGAAGCGAGGAAGATCGGGTCAAAGCTTCTTACAAATATACAAGTGGGATCACAATTGCAATGGACCTGGATAATCCATTGGTACGATTGTAGCACATCGTTATAGTAACTGGTCTTGGCTAGGTGGAACGGCTCAAATTCTGGTATAGGAATTTGATGTTCGAGCTCGATGTGTTAGTAAACTGGGTGTGTATTGAGTAGGATCATTAGGATGATCAATTCTATATTGACTATATGAATTGATTTACATCCTATATTATCATGTATTGCACGTACTCTTAATCCCGACGTGATTGATCAAATCATGTTCAGATAATGCGCAGTGCTTTGAGTCACCAATGGTTGATATTTCGATATTAAGATCAATATGACCGGTGGGTTGGGTACTGTCGTTATTTGTTCGATGGTTGATAATCAACTGACGAAAACCACGTCCGATTTAGGTTGAGGAGTTCCCCTCATGTGCTTTGCTTATAAGTTTGATTATGCCAAATCTAGTCAGTGGATCGATTGATCTGGCATACTCAATAAGTTAAGTGGCGTGGTTGCAAGGAAAAGAGGATTATGGAACCGGGTTGTCAGTAACCTAATTCGATTATTCGAAATTCAATCTTAAACATGGGGAGACTACAATGCAAATTGTTGTCCCAGATAAACAACCTAGAGGGGGTGAATAGCTTGTCTAGCAACTTTTATACCTTTTTAAAACATTCTTTTAAAACTTAATTAATCACACAACTAGATATATAAAGTATACAGAAAAGTAAAAGGAGTAAGGATGAGAGATACAAATAGAGTTATAGTGATTCGGTCTTCCTGACCTACGTCCGCTCCCCAAGCACCTTGGGAATTTCAAATCCACTAATGGATGATTCTTCAATGGGTGAATCGAAACCACGTACAATCGGGATGCTTTACAAGGGTGAAACGTAACCCTATGGATTCTTTGGAAGGGTGAAACGTAACCCTGTAGCCGGAATACTTCAGTGGGCGAAATGTAACCCAAGGATTCTTTTACAAGGGTGAAAACGTAACCCTATTATTTTAAGGCAAAGCGGAGCCGTACAGAAATGAGATTTTTGTGGGAGTGATTCAATCTCCTTAATGAGAGAATATACAATTTGAAGCTCACTTTACAATTAACTCACTCTCAAAAATAAATTGACAATAAATGATCAGGAGGTTGTAGATAATCAAAGAAAATAAATCGCACAGCAGAGAGAGCAATGAATATATCAGTGAATGCTCTGTTTGCAGGTAGGTGAGAGTATTGAATGCAGCGATGAAGAGCTTATATTCTTTTGTTGATAATCTTCTCTCTTATATCTCTGATTGCTGTAGATGTTCTAATGATTAGGAGCGTAGTTGTTCAGCTTTTTAGTATATCAGAGAGATGTCTGTTTATATCTTCGAAGATGAAGGCTTATATATCTCCTTTGAAATCAGAACCTTGGGGTGCATTTAATGCGAAATCAGTTACCGTTGAAATAGTAGACCGTTTGAAAACCCCGTTGAAAGTATCGATCTTTTCTCAGGAAAGGTCGATCTTTCTGATGTTGAACTGGAATGGTCAATCTTTCATGTCTTCCGATCGATCTTTAGTTGAGACTTTCAAATGGAAGGTATCGATCTTTTTGTGAAAGGTGTCGACCTTTTTGATACTGACTTGAAATGGTCGATCTTCTCGATGAATGGATCGATCATTAGTTGAGTGAGCTGTTGTAAATGGATCGATCTTTTTTATAGAAGGATCAATCTTTTCTTGAATGCTTAAGGAATACGATCGATCAATTTGAATAGCGATCGATCATTTTGAGTAGCGATCGATCTTTTTGTAAAATGATGGATCTTTTTGATATGTTTGAGGAGAGAGAAAAAGCTCAATAAATATAGATCGATCTTTTATCAAATGGATCGATCTTTTCCATTTTCAAATAAATATGATCTATCTTTCTCAGAAGTGGTTGGTCATTTTGAAATCGAAGCTTTTAAGTTAGAAAACTCTTTCTTCTTTGAGAAACAATAAATGGATCGATCCTTTTCATAGAAAGGATCGATCTTTTCTATGAAGCAAATTTCTCAAGGAAAGGTCTATCTTTTATGATCGATCTTTCATTTCTTATGAAAAAGAGTTTGATCTTTTACGATCGATCTTTCAGAAAAGAAGGATTTATCGTTTTCTTTTCTTTACAAAATAGATCGATCATATGGGCAAATAGATCGATCATTTTTCAAGCAAGGATCGATCTTTTAGGATCGATCTTTTCTTCTCTTAAGCAAAAAAAACGATCATCCAGACAAAACAACCGATCTTTTTCAAGCAACAATCGATCTTCCTTATGCAAAGATCGATCATCCACAAAAAGGATCGATCTTTCTTATCCAAAGATCGATCTTTAGGGATCACTTTCAGTGCATGAAATAGTTTAAGTTTATCATATGAAAATGATGAAATTGGGTACCTGAAAACTCGTAGAGACATATTCAAACATTAGTACCAAACAAATTCAATTGATTGTTATATGTCAAAATAAGGAGTCAACTTAATTGAATAGCCCTTGGGCTAACAATCTCCCCCGTTTTGACTATGACAACAATTGATTTGTTTATGAGAGAAAAAGATATAATCAGCAGTAAGTAAGCTCCCCCTAAACATGTGCATACATTTAAAGATCAAAACATATGCATTGATGTAATGCTTACATGTTTTCAAAATTCAAAAGCAGAGCGGGTCTACAAGGATTCCACCTTGATTATAGACCATCGTGCACTTTAGAATTAATCAACATATAATCACTAGACAAATGAATATGTTCTTGATTTTGTTTAGGGGTAGCATAAGAGCAAAAAGGAGATAAGGAATAATCATGACAACAATATCAACAAAGAAAATATTTAAAAGAAGATTTTCTTATAAATAACTCCCCCTCAGTCAAGCAAATATATCGAGTAAAAGTTTGCATGCATTGACAGGAATTGAGGTGAAGTATAACCATTTTGCTCAGAGCTAAATGCATAAATTTGATCAGAGCTAAAATGAAAACAGTTTGAGAGAGATGCATAGCGATTTTGATCCGAGCCTAAAATGACAGAGATTGGAAAAAAAATACATAGAAATTTTGACCAAAGCTCAATTAAGGCCAGAAGAAAATTAAGGCAATTAAATGAGTAATATGCAGAGATAATCAGCCAAACTTTATGGAGTTTTCATTAGCTATTGCAGTAATTGATGATCAATTAATTTTCAAAACCCATAAAGTTGTTTTCAAAACAATTTGACTTTGATTTTGGAAAAGACAATCACAAGGATTTAATCATATAAACCATTTTGCCAAAGAGCATACCAATTATGTATAGGGGTAGATAAAAAGATCAACAATAGAATAAATTCTGCTCCTACCACTTTTGGAAAAAATCACGCTTCTCTCAGTAGAAACGGATAAGATCAAATACATCTCCTCTTTTGATGATTCGTCTCCCCTTAGTTAGTAAAAGAGATATTCTTTCTTTTTGGAGATAAAATAGTTTTCCTTTTAGAAAAAAAAATCAAAATAAATTAATACAAATACTTCTCCCCAAAAACAAATCAAAATATATACTTCTCCCCCTTTGTCATGGGCAAAAAGAAATGAGAGGGAGGCCTAGAACAAAGGAAATGATTTGAGAGAAATATTATCAAACTTTTAATCAATCTACCAAACAATCAAACATTTTATATTTTAAATCAACAGATCAATCATGTTCTCTATTCCTTTGTCATATGCAAAAAAAAAAAAAAAGGAAGGAGGATATCAAGTTAGATCATGAAATAAGGTGATCACAAAGAAAATTAACCATATAAACAACCAGTCGTGCATTCAACCAATTAAAATATCCAAAGCTTAACAAATTAAGAGTGCTTGAGAATCAAGCCAACATAGTTTAAATAGCAACAAGGAGTGTTCAAAACATGATTAGAGAAATCACAAAGGAAAGACTAAGATTTAGAAGCTTCGGAGGAAGCTGTGTCAGCAACTTTCTTCATTAGTCTTTTCTTCTTGGGGGTTGATACACATTGAGCAGCTTCATGTTGAGAAGGTGGCAAGGCTTGAATGGGAGCAGGGTCCAAAATCTCTACTTCTGGGTCTTGAGAGGATCCAGTAATTATGACTTTTGGTTGAGACTGGGTATGTGGTTGTTTCCCACCCCAAAGGGGTTTTTTTCTTAGTCATTAATCGCAGGTGTACTACAGTTTATTTTATTTATTTTACCAAGATTCACTACAAACTGGGTAACAAGTAGTAAGTCAAGGGTCGATCCCACAGGGAAAATGAGTTATTTTGTTTAAGAAAAGATTTAAACTATTTAATTTGGAAAAGGGAGTAA
>JAUZSS010150181.1:0-11165 GCA_035668195.1 Sarracenia psittacina
CAAAATCATTGCCAAATTCACTCAAGGAGAAAAGAATTTGGAAATGATTCTTGGAACAAAATGCACTTTCAACAAAGAGGGATTGGGCTTTAATCCTAATGAACAAAAATCGATTCATAAGAACCCCTTTACTAAAGTCCCTCAACAAAAACCTTTAAAATGCAATTTTTGTGGCAAAAATGGGCATATTGTTAAATCTTGCTATTTAAGACTTAAAGGCAACAAACCAACTAGGAAAGTTTGGATTAGGAAGGGTGATCCTTTACCCAAAGTTGCCAAGGCAACCATTCAAAGACCTAAAAATGCTAGGCAATTTCCTAAGAAGACTATACCAAGACCATCACCAAACTTATACATACATGATGGTATCTCTAAGCAAAACAGGAGACCTCCTAAAGCCTTTTTCAGACCATATAGGAGACCAACCTATAGATGGCAATCCAAGAGAAAAGCCACTTATAGACCATCTCCTCATATGCATAGATATCATGGTTCTTATACGCACAATTCAAATGTTTATGTCAAAAGATATCATGCTTCCTTTTTGCATAGATTTAAAACTTCTGCCTTGCATAAAATGTGTGTGTGTGCTAATCCTCAAGGACCCACAAGTACATGGGTACCAAAACAATATGCACACAACTACTTTGTAGGATTGAGCCAAGAGGAATAATGGATTAAGGATATGAAGGGGAAGGCTAAGATGTACCACAACTAGAAGGCTTCAAAATGAAGAACAAGTCACCTGTTGGTGACAGCAGCCCACAAAAAGGGGCTAAAAAAAAATAAAAAAAAAACTTGAGGCAAAAAGCTTACATGTTGGAAATGCAAAATGGGTATTCCTTGTCTTACCTATTTTGTTTAAGTCTTATTTAATAAACTGATTTTCATACACATTGATGCTCCTCAGTTTTCTTTGCTTTAATGTATGTTCAGTACTTTTAAAACTCATGCCTTATGTTTGGTTATGTGTTGAAGTCTTTGTTACTTTTGGTCTTGCAAATTTGGTAAATCATGCAAATGGATATGTTGATTTTTTTGCCAGCCCATTCTGGTTTGTTTGTAATTTTTTTTCTTATACTTAACGATGCATGCTTGTAAGAAAGAAATTTTTTTTTGGTTTATATCTCCTGATACATATTTAGAACATGATTGTTGCAATCTAATTTTGGTTTCTATACATGATTCATAGTTTATATCTTTGCTGTCAAATATGAATATTTATCTAAAACCGTCTCCTTGTTTTGTTGCCAAATTGTTTGATGCCTTTCAATGTTCATGCCTTGGCTCTAAATTTTTGTCTTCTTACTCAGTGCATGTTTGTAGTATGTGCCTACTCCTCCTATTCATGTTGATTAGTTAATGAATATTTGATCATGTTGCTTAATTTCTGCTGATAAAATATACCCATGCTTTGTAATCCAGCCTTCTTTTTTTGCCAAAAGCATTGACAGCATGCTCATTTTCAGCTCCTTCTATCAAATTCATGTTGCTTTGTTATCTTGTTCTTTGTGATCTAAATATGATATAATGATCACATTTTTGTTTATAAAAATCTCCTATATGCCTCATTATGTTTAGATGGTAGTGGTTGCTTATTTTTTTTAAAGGGTTTTGAGCCAAAGAGCAACCTGTCTACAATGCCTCAATCGACTGTATTGTTGACAGTCGACTGTGTAATATTGCCTTGCTTACTTTGTGCATGCTTAAGAAATAAGGAACATCATGCTTTAGCCTAAAAGCTTTAAAATTAGTAATGCATATCCTTATGGAGAGTTTTCATGTCTATATCTTGCATAGATACTCGTATTTGCTGCATTTTGCTTGATAAAGCCCATGTCTGCAACTTGTATGCTTTTGCTTGATATGTATAGTGGTTGGCTTAGCTTGCCTAGCCTATTCCTTGATCGACAATAGGTCCTCCTAAAAGATACTCATATCTGTTAGTTTTCTCATTATCATAGAAGGGAAGTAACATAGAATATCATTGCTTGATTATATGCCAAATCCTGCATGTTGAAATTTTTTTGTCAAGATTTTACCTTTGTCATTTATGATAAGGGGAGATTATATGCTTTATGTGCTTATCTTGATTTTTTTACTGATGCCTATTATGTTGCCAATGTTGTCAGGGAGCCTTGATTTTTTTTTAAAGGGGGAGTCCGTATGTTTTATGTATTCTTCATGTCTTGCCCCTCAAGTATGCTTTTTCTTTTTGTTGCTTGCTCGCATGCACCTCTTTTTATGTCAAATTGGATGAAAATCTAAATTTGACCTTACTTGCATTATATGATGATCTTTTTGCCATGCCTACATGCTTTTTTTCATCATGCCTATATAGTTGTAAAAGAAAGGGGGAGAATATATCGTTTTCAGGCCAACATGTTAAGATGTTGTGCTTACATGAAATTCTTTTTTGCTTTATCATACCATCTTACCAAAGGGGAGACCATTTTTATGTCTTGATACATTCCCTTGTTAATATTTTGAAATGTTTTTGACAAAAAGGGAAAAGGGAGAAGTGCATGTTAAATGAGAAAGAAGGTGATTTTTTTTTGTGTGCTTCAACTAGCCTAGTATATGATATTTGTGTATCTCCTAAATTCTTTCAACCATGATGATAATCATGCATATCTTGTTTTAGGTAGGGGAGTTGCTTATATTTTTTTTTTGTTGTTGCCTTTAACTCAAATTTTATACCTTGTTGGTATTTATGCATAACTCTCAGTGCTTATGTTTTTGTGTGGATGGTGTTTTTCAAAATTCCTTTGCATAGCTTTATATTGTAGTGCTACAGCCTCTTTCTTAGCTTATACTTTTGGTTAAATTGTAGCTTTTACTGACGAAATTTCTTTTTGGACAGTTGGCTTATGCCTTTTTTGTGTAAATTTCTGTGCCTTATAAAATTTCATAATCATGGGTGCTTGGCTGCTTGCTTCTGTGCATTGGTGGCTGCATTTTTTTTTTTGCTTGGACATTTTTTTTGCAACTTTAAGTCCATAACATTGATATGTCTTCATGCTCTTTCTTGCTTGGTGGCTGACCTACAATTAGTGATGCATTTTCTTAGGAGGTGAAACTATCTTTTCCTTATTTTTTAAACTCATGCATTCTCTGAAAAATATAGGGGAGAAAGCCTTATGTTTTTTTTTTTTATTATCAAGAATTCTCTTCATGTCTCTTTTTTTTTTTAAAGGAGACTTTCATTTTCTTGACAGTCGACTATGTGAGTTTGCTTTGCTCATTTTGTGCTTGCTTAAAAGAAAAGAAACACATGCTCATATGCTTTATTGTTTAGCCTAAAAGCCTACTTATGACCATGCATACCCTTAGGGGGAGATTTTTTTTCCTGAAAAACATAGGCGGAGATAAGATTCAAATGTTTTACTTAAAATTTGTTATTCTAAAAAGTTCATTTTCATATTTAATTTATTGTGCTTATATGTTGAGAAATCCTAAAGTGCATGATGGCCGAAAATCAAATAGTTCATAGACCCTCTCTGCTTTAGTATCTCTTAAACATATTTGCATTATTTGAATGCATATGAGAATGAATTTTTTTTTTTGTTTAAGAAAGAATTTTTTTTTGGAGACTCTCAATTTCTTTAATATTCTTGTAACTGAAGTACCTTTGCTTCATAAGTTTTTCTCCCTTCTCTTTTTGTCATGACAAAGGGGGAGAAATTATGTGATTGATTTGCTTGGAAGTTATACCTGATCTTTTTGATTGAATCTTTTTTTCATAATTGATCCTCTTATGCAATTTGAACTTCATTTCCATATTATATGTAATTTGTGCAAATCAATTGTTGCCATGTCAAAAGGGGGAGACTATTAGCCTAAAAGCTTTTCAATCATACTCCACTTTGGTTTTGACCTAACAACAAATTGATTTGATTTGTTGCTAATATCTTAGCTGTGTTTGAAATGTGTTTCAGGACTTTATTTTTGCTAAGATACAACAAAAAGATAAGGAAAATCAAAGAAAAACCTTTCTCACTCAAAATATATGGTTTTGTTCTGAACCTTATTATTTTGGTTCTGAACCTCTTGTCTTTGTTGATTCCAGCCTCTTGGTTTGATAGATTTTGTTTCAGAACAATTCTCCTTGGTTCCAAATCAATTATTGTTTCTTAACATAATTGTTTCGAATCTTTATCATTAGTTCCGAAACATTTTGGTTTAGATAAAACATGTCCTTGTTCTCAATAACTTTTGTTTCGAAATAATTTTTATTTGTTCCGAATCTTTTTGGCTTTTTTCAAGTCTTTGTACCATTTGATTTGAATCTTTTTATTTGTTTCGAATCACCTTTGCTGATTTCCAATAGCTTTCATATATTGCTCAGCTTTTGTTTCGAAACAATTCTATTTTGTTTCGAAACCTTTTCAAGCCAGTGCATTTTTTCAGCCTGACATACCTTCGGTATTTTGGCCATAAAGTTTTCCACACAAGGTAGTTTTTGTTGATTCTTGAACCATTGGAAAGAGGACTTCAAGAGCTTTAATTTTATATAATATTCGCCCTATTTGGATTTTGGACTAAGGAGATATGATCATTCGAAGTTGAACAAAGTGTTCTAAAAATTCATTTTTAATTTGTCCAGAAATTTTTGTGTCAACCCCTTTGCTATTTGGGACATCCCAATTTAAAAAGGTGCCGATCCCCTGTGTATTTAATATGATGCCCTGTTTTCTCAACGGTCGGATTTCTCGCATTTAATGCGGCAACGACTACTATACCTTCCCTCCAACGTTCTAAAACAATGATGGGTATTTAAGAGGTACTCCATTGAAGAAAAAGTGTTGGTGAAACAAGTTTAGAAAATTGAATACATGCATTAACTCTCACATTTACTATTTCACTGTGTTAGTTCACAAATTGTATACATTAAGCTTTTGGTCTTTGATTCTTAAATCAAGACTTGTATTTTCTCCTCTCTTTATTTTATTTATTTATTTGATTGAAAATCATCTTGAGAGAGAGATCTTTGTAGTGAGAGTTATATTGTAAATCACCTCAATCAAAAGGAAGAACTCACTTGAAGAAAAACAGGGGCTGTCAAGCCCGTAATCAACTCAATCAAGGTCTGAAAGTGCTCCTGTAAAGCTTCTAGGTCCGGAGGTGCTCCTGCAAAGCCTCTAGGTGAAAGGAGACCCTGCAAATCCTTTGTATGAGGTTTAGAGTGCACCCGTAAGCACTACCCATAGTGAATTTCTCAAGTGCTACTTGAAAGAGAGGACGTAGGCCGGCATTTGGCCGAACCTCTATAAATTCTGTCTCGTGGTTTACATTTTCTCTTACTCTATCTCTTTTATATCTTGCATTTTTTATCTTCTTTCCGCTACACAAGTTATTTCCTTTTGATTGCAAGACTTTTTGAAAAGAGACTAAAAAGTTTTTCAACTCAGTATCAACCTATTCACCCCTCCTCTAGGTTGCCTATCTGGACCAACAGTTAGGCTAAACTATTTAGTCATAAGGACCTGCTCTCCTTTACAGCCACTAGGGTCCGGGGGTTAGGCTGACCCTTTCAACATTCACTCTCCTTTACGGCCACTAGGGTTCGAGAGTTAGGTTGACCCTTTCAACATTCGCTCTCCTTTATGGCCACTAGGGTCCGAGGGTTAGGCTGACCCTTTCAACATTCGCTCTCCTTTATGGCCACTAGGGTTTGAGGGTTAGGCTTTACAGCCACTAGGGTCCAAGAGTTAGGCTAACCCTTTCAACATTCGATCTCATTTATGGCCACTAAGGTCCGAGGGTTAGGTTGACCCTTCCAACATTCGCTCACCTTTACGGCCACTACGGTCTGAAGGTTAGGCTGACCCATTCAACATTCGCTCTCATTTGCGGTCACAAGGGTCTGAGGGCTAGGTTGACCTTTTCAACATTTGCACTCCTTTACAGCCACAAGGGTGTGAGGGGTAGGCTGACCCTTTCAACATTCGCTCTCCTTTACGGCCACAAGGGTCCGAGGGTTAGGCTGACCCTTTCACGTAAACATTTGAAAAATCATATAACATTTCAATAACTAGGATATCTTCAGTAACTCACATGATATACACAAAAAGGTATATCAACTATAGAGATATCGATAACATGGATATCAACACGACTGTCTACAACATGGCGATCAACAACTAATTAAGTATGCTATACAAGGGTATCAATAACTTGGATATCAACAATCACGATACTCTCAACTATGAGATCAACAATCAGGATATCAATCACCAATAAGATATGCTATATATGATATCTACAATCAAGTCATGCAACACGTGACAACGCATGTACGTCTCTTCAAACATAAGATACATCGCAACACTTATGTCCATATCAGTTCTGATGAGATGAGGACAAAACATGAAGTTTATCCAAAATTATCAAGTTGGGTATCAAAACCCAACATATCGCATATAGATGTTTTATCCACATGCCCCCTGTTAAGGTGCAATTTCATATTACCCAAGTTAATTTTAAGGTTTTAAACCCATAACACCATTTTCTCCAACTCTCCCCAAACCAAGTTCTAGCTCGTATGGGCATGTTTCTCGTGGAGCTTGGCCAATTTTAAAACTGAAAGGATAGGCATACTCTGATCGTGTAATGGTGATATAAAAACTAACTATTTTCCGAAAACCCGTGTTTAAGCTCAGTAAAATCTGATATCTATCGTATCTCGCATTACTCACATTTTATGCCACACCTAATCGTTTCACAAATTGAAAAGATAGGGATACTCTAAACATGATGTAGAGGCATAAAAACTAACTCTCTCCAAGTTCCATACATTATGGTTCGGTAAAAATTGATTACAATGTGTATATTCTAACTTTTTCAATCAAAAATCAAATATGCAACACTTACTGAATCAATAATCAATGATTAGCATATGTCCCACCTCATAAGAATCGTGGATGCAAGGAAATGTCTTTCTAGAGTTCCTTGAACCACACAAACATTGAAATCACAAATTAGTTCTGTGAATGTGTAAATAATTCGAAGGAAATCAAGGATCTATAGGTTTAAACCAAGAAATCTTTATCAAATAAGGGCTAGAGATCAAGAAAGGTGATCTTTCACAAGCCCTAGCTCTTCCCCACAGCTGCTCCTCAATTCTAGAGAGAAAGAAATGATTTGTATGCAAAACAAACACAAGATCCGTAGCCTTTTTAACCCAAACTGACATAGACTGCTCGAGCGATCAAGGGTCCAGTTGAGCGGACTCTGCTATTATATCTGACTTGGGATTTTAAAAATTGAGGTCCATTTCTAACCCAAATGTTACCAGCATAACTCGATACTTCAGAATAATATTCCCAAGGTTCAAAAATAGACGGTTATATCATGAGACCCCGAATCAAGATCAAAATTTGAAATTCCCCAAAACTTTTAACCGGTTTAATAAAAAAGGTTTTAAATTTCAAGAATCGGTTTAGTTAAAATTCAAAATTAAAATGGTTCATGATATTACAGGTGACACCCCAACCAGCACTACCCGAGGTGCATTCTTAGTGTACCATTCATGGGCCGGTGTACTCATCGATACTAAAGTATCACATTCATTCATCACATCTGCATTCGCATCTATGTTGGGCTTAGAGATAGATACCTTAGAGAGTGTTTTATATGCTAAGACTGTTATAGGTGAGAATACAACCTTTTGACAGGTTTGTAGAGGTTGTGAGCTAACGATAGTTGATCATGTCATACCGTTGATTTCATCATCCAAAATATGACCTCACTTAACGTTATCCTAGGGATGGATTGGCTTATCACATATCGATTGTGATCGACGAAGAGTGTTTGTTTACACTTCTGAGGAAGTTTCTTTTTCTTTTATGGGCAACCGAGACGATGGTTCGGTGCTTTTTCCTTATCACGTGTAAGGAGGTGGTGACCTTAGCATTTTTTTATCTACTCTTTTCATTAGTGATGAAAACTTTACTCCTCTAGAGTATCCTTCTATTGTTTTTGAGTTCCCTGATGTTTTACCTTAGGATGTGTTCAGGCTTCCACCTCAACGGGAGGTAGAGTTTTCTATAGATCTTATTCTGGGGACAACCCCTATATCTATGCCTTCATATCATTTTGCTCCCATAAAGTTGATAGAGCTAAAGGTTCAGCTTCAGGAGCTTCAGGAGAAGGGTTTCATATGCCTTAGTGTCTCACTGTGGGGAGCGCCAGCCTTGTTTGTGAAGAAGAAGGATGAATCTCTACGCTTGTGTATTGATTACATGAAGCTTAACCAGGTGACGGTTAAAAACAAGTACCCTATGCCACAGATTGACGATCTCTTCGATCAGCAGGAAGGAGCGACATGTTTCTCGAAGATAGACTTGAGTTTGGGTTATCATCAGGTGTGAGTCATGGAGTAGGATATTCTGAAGACAGCTTTTCCCATACGATACGGTCATTTTGAGTTCATAGTGATGCCCTTTGGCTTGACAAACGTGACGGCAACGTTCATGGATCTCGTGAACCGCATCTATCACTAGTATCTTGATCAGTTCATCATTGTGTTAGTGGATAACATCTTGATTTATTCTTCTGAGGAGGAGGCGTACGAGGAGCATCTAAGGATCTCTTACAGTTATTACGGGAGCACTGTTTGTATGCCAAATTCGATAAGTATGAGTTTTGGCTTCAGGAGGTGAGACACTAAGGATCTCTAACAGTTATTACTAGAGCGGGGACTTGTTATTCCATCTTCTGTGATGCATCCTTCAAGGGTTTGGGTTGCATGTTGATGCAACTAGGGAAGGTTGTAGCTTATGGTTCCTGTCAGCTGAAGTCACACGAGAGGAACTACCAAACCCACAACTTGGAGTTGGTGGTAGTGTTTTTACATTGAAGTAGTGGAGGCATTATCTTTATGGTAAGCACATCAGGGTCTTATCATATCACAAGAGTTTGCGTTATCTTTTCTCACAAAAGGACCTCAATCTTCGGTAGCAGCGTTGGATGCATTTCCTTAGTGAATATGACTTTGATTTGCAGTATCATCCAGAGAAGGCCAACGCAGTGGCCGACACCCTCAGTCGGAAGTCCTTTACCACGCTTGCAGGCATTGCGGTTCATGAATGGTGTATAATATAGGAGCTCAGCAGATCTGACGTAGGGTCTATGTTGTTTTGAGTCGTTCTACAGCGGACTCTTCTTAGTTATGTTATTAACTCGTAGTATCCTGACGTGGAGAGCTGAGACTATTGGGACCGGATATTATCTGGCAGTGACACAGGTGGGTTGACTACTCACTCCGACTAGAGTGTGAGGTTGGGAGACAGGATCTTCATACCGGAGTTATGTTGAGCCCATGTGCTTCATGAGTTCCATCATTCTAGGCTTGCGGTGCATTCGAGCGGCACTAAGATGTACCAAAATTTATGTAGGTAGTTTTGGTGGAGGGGTATGAAGAGGGATGTAGCTTCGTTCGTGTCGCGTTGCCTTACTAGTTAGCAAGTAAAGGATGAGCATCAGAGACCCACGGACATGTTACAGTCTTTCACAGTATTCGAGTGGAAGTGGGAGCACTCATGATAGATTTTGTTACATGACTTCCTATCTCGCCGAGGAAGTATGATACGGTTTGGGTAGTGGTCGATCAGTTGACCAAGTCTGCTCACTTTCTCCCTATCCAGCTTACATATTCGCTGGACCGATTGAGTAGATTATACCTTTTAGAGATCGTTCGTCCGCATGGAGTTCTAGTCTCCATTATTTTCAACCACGACTCTCACTTTGCTTCGCATCTTTGGCAGAGCCTACAGTCAGCATTTGGTACCAATGTTTTGCTGAGAACCTATAAGGGCTTGAACCGATTTAAGATCGAAATTTTAAAAAATTTAATCGATTTTTCTTACAACTTCTTTTTTTTTTCAAAAAATGATTAAAATTTAATTCAAATTAAATTTTGGATCTTAATTCGGAGCCATCATTGCGTAACGATTTTTCTAGAACCTCAAAAATATTTCTCCAGGTTATCAGGTTTAGGAAAATTTTCCCGATTTTAGGAAAATATTTCTTTGATTCCCGATTTTAGGGAAATTTGTGATTACCCTAATTAAGTGAAAATGGAAATAAGAGTATGTAATTGTTTTATAAATAAATTGAAATTGGTAATTTGTTGTCGGAAACGTTAAACAAATTTTATCGCTAGGAGTTGGGTTAGCCTAGGCTTTACCTTTAAAACTGGGTTAGGATTGGCGTCATATCCATTGTGGATGCATAAGAAGTGTTTGGACGTGCAATGTGGTGTGACTTGTCGGGGAGGCCATACCCTCGATTAAGGTCTGTAAATTGGGTGGATTGATTGTGGTTCCATGTGAACCTTCGGGGAGCCCGTACCCTCGGTTAAAGTCCATAGGTTGGGTGTATTAGTTGAGGTTCCATGCGAACCAATGGGGAGTCCGTACCCTCGGTGAAAGTCCATAAGTTGGGTGTTCATTTTTGTGATTTCGTGATATGGAACAAATGTGGTGGTTTCATTGTGTACGGTTTTGCTAGTGTGGGAAAAATATGGGAATAAATATGAAATTGACATCGTTATAAACATTTCATGTTTTCTATTATCTTCATCATTTGTTCTTACAAAATCATTGTTATCCACATGTATATACTGTTAGATTATCATTTCCTACAAGTCTCGACTCATGTGTTGTTTGTTTTAAACACACCAATGTAGGTGATATCGGTAAAGCGATAGCGGAAGAATGAGTTGACTTGATGTGTTCCCCGTCAAGGATGATGAGGGACCCTTGGACATTTTTGCTATATTTTTTAGACTAACTAGTTGGATAGTTAACATTCAATTATTCATTCCTTGTTATTTGGGTAATAAGGTTGTAAGTGTTGGGATAGTATGCTTAAAAGCCTTGCTTTTACGTATTTATTATCCGGGATCCCGGCATATTAATGAGAATTCTATTGAGATATTATGCATACTACGATTCGTATTTGTTCATATGATGTATGTATGCATTTGTCCGTATATTGTGTCTAGTATTTGACTTGTCGCATGAAGCGGGGAAGATCGGGTCAAAGGTTCTGACACATATACAAGGAGCTCACAACCGCAGTGGACCCGGACTGTCCATTGGTACGGTTGTAGCACATCGTTATATTGGCGGGTCTTAGCCAGGTCGATAGGATCGAATCCC
>JAUZSS010151277.1:0-11157 GCA_035668195.1 Sarracenia psittacina
TAAAGCATAAGCACTTATTTCCAGCTCTCTTTTGGTTTACAAAACAGGATATGCAACGTTAAAACCCTCCACTTTCATGGGAGGTGATTTATGTAGCGATATGAAATTGTATATATATATTTTTCGGGTTGCATATCCAACTTCTTATACAAACCATGTATTCTCGGTTTATGAGGCATCCTACGGGGCGTTAGCTCATTCATCCTAAATCATTTTTGCAGGTGAACCGGATAAGATTACAGTTGGAGATCGATGTTCCAGATGAGGATTATCTTTGGGCCTTATGTTTCTTCTCACTTTTGTATGATTGCACACACTTGTGCACTTGTTGGGGCAAGATTTCATACCTAGTTGTTTTGGCTTTGTAAAGTTTCCATACCAAGTTGTAATCCTTTATGGTTATCTTGTAAACATTTGATCATGATATGTATGTGGTGAGGAGCAAGTTACATAGTTGTGTGTTAGGTAGCATTCCTCCATCGTTTGTACTGGAGCTTTATTAGTTGTTAGGTGTTGGTTACCTACGTTGGTTTTTAAACCTTTAAAGTTGCAAAATAAGGGGTTTTCTAGTGTTTTTGAGGCTTATCTCTCCAGTTTTATGCAGGAAAACTTATTTATTTTTAGCCTTTTTGGGCAACTTGAAGAAGGGATGAGATTTTGTCATCCAACTGGGCACCCTCGGCCAGCCCACCGCTCGAGCAGTGGTCAGCTCGCTCGGGCGATACCCTGCTGGGCAGCTTTCCGAAAATTTTCAAAATTTATTTCATTATCCAACCTTCTTGCCCAATGTTTTTTTATTTTATGGTTTTTCA
The DNA here is from genome assembly GCA_035668195.1 of Sarracenia psittacina. Lineage (NCBI taxonomy): Eukaryota > Viridiplantae > Streptophyta > Magnoliopsida > Ericales > Sarraceniaceae > Sarracenia > Sarracenia psittacina. Next base: position 813 of record JAUZSS010151277.1, read on the forward strand.
TGGATAAAAATCGTCGTTTTCAGCATATGTTTTCTTTACATTAAAGAAAGGCTTTGTGAAGGATATTTTGGCGATTAATATTAAGTTTAAAACATATTTTTAACGGTTTTATAAGCTTAATCTTATTCACCCGAGACTAGGACGTTACAGTGTACATTTCTATGTATATCAAAATTAGATTTCTTCTATATCGTAGCAAAGTAGGAACTCTCCAAAGTAGGATCTCTCCCCTATACAAGATATCTCTCCCCCGTTTGACTTGGAAAATCCAAAAATAGAACAGCTAATTGTGACTAACGTCCTAAAAAAGATCCAGTAATAGAGTCTCCATCTGGGGTAGCCTGTCCTCTGATGCGCTGATCAATTTCTTGAATTTTATAGTGTAAGCTCGAGAAAGAGAGTGAGATTGCAACTTCTGCGACCTGTTGTTGAACAAGGTTTTGACTGGAGGCCAAATCCCGAAGCAATGTGTCAATGCAACCAATTCTTCCGTCTAACAAATACATATCTTTACATGTTAAAAATCATGATATTGAGTCAATTAGACCAAAAACACACAACGAATAAGAAATAATTATTGATTATGTATGGATGAACCTAACTAGAAAGATTCTATATAAAAATAGTGAGTGCGTGCCTTAAATGATTTCTAGACACCCGACTCAAATCCTGGATGGGATCGATATGACAGAATCACATTAACTTTTTGGATTTCAAAAATTCTTAAAGTCAAACAAGTTTTGACCCAAATTAGTTTCAGGAATTTTTCCCCTTAACTTGAAACCAAATTTATTTTATAGATTAAGAACAATAGCTTAACGTGGGAGCTTTCACGCTAATCGAACAAAAGAGTACACGGCTCTCATAAGTAGCTATTTCCACGAGCTAAAAAAATATCCACTTTTAAGTGGGGCTTTCACGCTAATCGAACGAAAAAGTACACAGTTCTCATAGGTAGCCATTACCACAAGCAATTAATTATTGTAATTCCAAGAGAGAGAGAGAGAGAGAGAGAGAGAGGATCCAATCCTTATGTTCATGAGAGTTTAGACTATATGGTCATTTTAAGAACTCTCAAACTTCCTAAAGTGAGAAAGACCTATAAATTTATTTAAACCCAAATTCGGAGGCTCCAGGGTGTTAAAACTCATCTAAGTGTGTACAGAATAGATTCAACCCTGATTATATTTTAAACCACTATAAATAATATTATCTAAAAACTCAAAGTGTGTGATTAGTCTAAGCCCCAAACTTCAATGAATTTCATACAAATAAAAATAAGGTATAGACATAGTACTCACAACTTAATAAAATCCTTCAAAAAGAATTTTATTTTTAGTTTTTTACCCAAAACAAACTAACACAGTCACACAAAAAACAAGACAAAAGAAAACAAAAACAACACAATTAAACTACACTAAATGAACAGCAAGCTAATTTTTTTGATTATCGAGAAAACTATCAAGATCACTTTTCCTAACCCAGATTTTTCTAACTTCAATTTGATTGTTTGCACTATAAAAATTTGGTGTAGGTTTAGACAAATTATTTTCAGTCCATGAGTTATAAACAGTTCTTTTAATACTAGAATAAGGCAATTTATGCTGAGACTTATGCAAGTTAAGAATTCTAGGATATGAAATCATGTCATACAACTTAAAACAATTTGGTCTAATGTGACCCTTAATTCCACAAAATTACAAACATGTATGAAATTATACTTTCTTACTTCACCATGTAAAATTGAGGGATTATTCGTCTAATTATGCCACTCATTCTTTTTCTTTGTCGAGAGACCGAAATATGATCTTTTAGTCCCTGATCATCTTCCATTAGCAGCTTTCACAAATGTTGGCGCTGCTTTGACTGGAGTCGACTCGTCAACTTTCTCTTTTCCTTTGCTTAAAAAAGCACCAGTAAATCCAAGTCCTGTCTTGTCAGTCGTTATCTTTTGATACCCAAGCATATCATCCAATGCCTTTGTCCCTGCATTTATCTTCTTGAAAGTAGCTTGAGCAGATATCAAATCAGATTCAATGTTAATAAATTTTGACTCAAGACATTTCTTAGACTCAACACAATCATGCAATTCTTTTTCCAAAATATCTATTCTATCATGTCGGGTCAAACTCAAATCAAGCAACTCATTCCTTTCTTTTTCACATTTGGTGAGTTTGTCACACAAAATCTCTCTCTCTATCAGATTTCAACTTACATACCAAAGCTTGAGTTTCAAATAACTCTTGCTTCAACTCATTTTTCTCCTTTTAACAAAATTTAAACTTTTTGGCCAATTTTAAGCTTTTCTTAGTCAATAAGACACTCTCATCATACAGCTTATTATAGGCTTCTTAAAGATCATCAATCTCACTCATCTCGTCATTTCCTTCTACCTCATCAGGAGACACTTTCGGGCTCACTAGTCTCCCCCTGAATTGAAGCGGTGAAGGCTACATAATTTCCATCCTCGGGCTTTACCTTATCCTCCTCTTCAGATTCATCACTCTCATCATCGCAAGTGACAGTGAGGCCTTTTTGTTTCTTTCTAAGAAAGTTTGGGCATTCTTTTGTAATATGTCCAAATCCTTTGCATCCAAAACATTGGATTTTAGAAATTTTGGATTTTGAACCCTTTTTAGAAGATTTGGACATATTTTTACTTTTATCTTTCCCGTCATTCTTAAGTGATCGTTCGTCCCGATCAAGCTTTCACTTTTTCATAAATTTTTTAAATTTTTTAGCGATAAAACTCATCATTTCAGAATCAACGCCACTATCAGAATCACTGTCAGACTTTTGAGCTGATGTAAAAGCCAAATATTTTGAGTTTTTATTTTTCAGAAAATTAAGCTCATAAGTTTACAGATTTCCAACCAAATCTTCATCAGAAATAGAATCAATATCTTTGTTTTCTTCTATTATTGTGACCTTTGGTTGAAAACGTTCGAGTAAAGATCTTAAAATTTCCCGAACAATTTTAGAACTTGAAATTTTTTCACCTAAATTAAAACTTGTATTCACTGTGTCACTTAGATTAGCATAAAAATAATCAAAGCATTCATCGTCGTTCATACGAAGGGTTTCAAATTGAGTAGTGAGACGTTGAAGTTTTGAGATTTTTACTGTATCAATACCTTCATGAGTGACCTGAAGGATATTCCAAGCTTCTTTAGCAATTTCACACGTGCTTATACGGAGAAATTCCTCGTGTGTGACAGCGCTAAAGATAGCATTCATAACCTTATTGTTCCAGCCATCATCCTCAAAAGTTGCTCTATCCCATCTAGCCACAGGCTTAGGGACGGTTTCTCCATCAACAATAATAGTGAGATTTTTATATCCCTCGACAACCGACTGCCAAACACGTTCATCAATAAATTTTAAGAAGGTTCTCATCCCAACTTTCCAAAAGGGATAATTATTTCCGACAAGGAGAGGCGATCTACCAGATGAGGCATTAAGAAAATCCATTATTGCAAATCAATCGGCATATCAAACTTGTAAAACAATTTTAAAAAAATTTAAGCCACCTTCTCTGATACCAATTGAAAAATCAAATTTATTTGGAAATATTATCTTTGATAATTACCGATTTGAAAAATATTATTTTTTCAGTAATTTGAAATATAATTAAAATAATAAGGTTATGTCCGATCGATTGATTTGCACTAACTAATTAACTTAATTACAGAATAAAATAATAAAGCAAGCAACCATGCAAGAAAATAAACACAACCACACGAGACAAGAATTCTTACGTGGAAAACCCAACTTGGGAAAAACCACGGGACCACTGCCGGATCCAAAAATCAAGCACTATAAAAGCATTGGTTACAAGAAAATCTTACAAACCCCAACGATGCCTCCAAAACCCAAATGGTTGCAAAATTCTTCTTGCTGAATCCACGTCCACCAACTCAGTGCCTGACCGCCGACGGAACCCACCACCGGACTTCTGAATCTTCGAGACCTTCCCGAAGAACTCCGAGAACGAGACCACGAATGATGAAGATTTGATGAAGCTTGATGATGTTCTTGAGGAGCAAGAACCAAAGAATCACCAAGCGTAATGAACAACCTTCGAAAAAACTTCGAACTAAAGAGACTTCGATCTTCAAATATTTAAATGAAGTATTCGAAGAAAATAACTAAAAATCTGATTTCTCTTAACGGAGAGCTCTCAAGATCTATCTGAAGGTGTAATCAATGAGAGACCCCAAGGGTCCTTTATATAGGCATCCACCAAGCACAAATCCTTCAAAAACAAGGAGTCGCAATCCACGCCGTTCGCTCAAGCAAACCTAGACCGCTCGAGTGACCAGGCCCACCGCTCAAGCGGTGGCCGAATCTGGGTCGAATCTGTGCTTTGCCTGTTTGTAGCTCACGCTTCCACTGTTTGTACCTTCGGCGATATCTTAGCGACCAGATATGTGTATATCTTCATGTATATCCAATACAATCCATAAAAACTATAAAACTTATCTACTAAAATTTCTAAATTATCTCCAAATAAAATCGATAAAAAATCTAATTTGAATTTTACCATTTAAACACAAATGAAATTTAAATAATCTGATTTAAATTCTTAACATTAAGTTAACACAATATCCAAAAACCAGATCGACAAACCAGGTTAACACAAGATCTAATTGATACTCTAAGCCTTGATTCGAGTGATCTGATTAGATCTGAGTTCGTAATCATTGTTCTTCGAATCGATCGATAGAGGATTTAACTCTGTTATCCCTCTAGTTTTCTCCAATATTCATCTCTCCATCTCTCTTTCTACATATATAGAGGTCAATCTGTAGAATCCTAATATTTTGTCTTTCTTTCTTTGTAATTGTTTTCACAAGAGGTGTAGGGAAGGAGATTTCTCTCTCTATCTTCTCCAACTAAATGAGATGACAAATGAGACAAAGTAAGTTTGAGAGATTGCAAGCCACCGGAAACCTCCTCCATGGCGTCTTCCTATTCGTCGAAAACTACTCGCTCTCCCTCTCTCTCTCTCTCTCTCTCTCTCTCTGGGACAAGAGTTCGGGAAGAAGAGAAAGAATGCGAAGAGAGAGACTCGAAAAGACATTTAGTTTTAGGGGTATAATAGTCTTTTAATGTTTAAAAGAACTAAATCTATTATTAAATTAATACAATGATTAAATCCATTATGGCCATTAAACAAAGGACTAAATCCTAAATATTCCTATACAATATATAAAATACTTCGAGTATATATATATATATATATATAAATCTTCCTTCAATTATTGCGTAAAAGTTATTGCCAGTGTCTAAATACATTCTATTACCGATTTTTAATAACCATAAAATAAAAAAATAATAATGATAATTTAATAATTAGTTAATTAACTATTTTTAGGTACTCAATTAAAAATACAATATTATTAAATGATAGGATTTTATAGTATTAAGAATTAAAAATCTCATGACTTCCTCAACTATCAATCAATCAATAAATTAAGTTTTCACAAAGAAGAAAAATAGTTTACAAGATTGACAAGATTAGGAATTAAAACATGTTACTCAAACATGGTGACCTATTCTCAGATCTTAATATAATTCCCCGAACACATTCTTGATTCCATGCACGCCAAGCTTCCACTCCTTGATCTATAAGACCTCCCGTTTTCACTCTGATATGAGCTAATGTGTGTGATGTATTCACAAAGTTATTGATGAAATGTGATGAGAAAACCTAAAATACACACTCTAAATTATAGATACACCTTTTGTGGCGTAAAATGTGTATTTAGAGTGCTACAAACAATCCAAGGTGTACAAAAGGAATACACAATCTAGCTAAAAAAATATGGACAAAAGAAAGCTTGATAAGACACCTTGGTTCGTCAATCCTAAAAAGCCAAACAAGGCCTTTTATACTCTAGGATTTAGAAAGCCGATACTTGGCTATTCTATGCCTTGGCGTTCGAGTGCTTAGCGAATGTGTGTGAACGCCACACAGCGTTCGATCATGCAGCAGACGGACCACGAACGCCATAATAGGTTTTTATGATCTAATTAATTAAAACATTCGAGTCCCATTCAAATGACATTCAAACACTTCAATAGCGTTCGAGAGCTGCTCAAACGCTCATCAAATGTTGATGAAGACGAGGTGATTAAACATGGAAACATTCGAACGCTGGCAAACCCCAAACGATTGAGTCTCTCGTTAAGTTTAATAAATAGGACATAAAATGTAGTGGTCTTCGAGCGGTTCATGAACAAATCGCGAACTCTATCGAACACCAAGTAAACGGTGCTCTCAGTTGTTTGGTCAAGTTTCAGCATTTGATGGGGCATTCGATCGTATGACGGATGTTCTAAGGGTGTTTGAGCACAAAGTGAACACCATGACCAATTTTCATATTTTTTAAGTTCAAGTATTGGAAGTGATACCTACGGTCAAACTAATGCAATTCATGGATGTGTAGATGCATTTGTGCACGACCTAAGATTACCGAAATCAACACAAAGTTAAACCTAAGTTAAAAGTACAGACTCATGTGGTTTTGTTAGAAGTCCTGAAATTGTCAATTACATTAACATAAATGAAAAGATATGATTTTAAATAAGAAGATAGATGTTACTTTTCTAAATTAATTGTATTAAATTAGGAGAGAGATTATTTTTTTGAAATATTTTTTCTCATTGAATGTAAACTTTAATTCATCTCAATCATTAGATAAAAAGTATAAGGTAACAATATATTGATATGTTTTATAATATGGATGTCATCCACAAAATTATATTATTTTCCTTAAAATACACTAGCAATGAACCAATGTTATGCACTACTTAATACAATTTTTAATATAATGATTAAATTTTTTTAATCGTTCCATATTTTATCACAAAAATTAAAAATAATTATTAAGCTATACAAGTATTTTAATTATTCAAATTTAAACAAATGAACAATTACATTATTGATGATAAAAAATATCATTAATTTTATTCATCAAATGCATAAGGAAAAGACATTGGTTTATCTTAGACTCGAATCCTAGTAATGAGACACTGATGTAAACACTTATAATTTTTTTATAATTAAGTATAATTCGTGTGAGACAGAGACCCATTACATCAATTTTTGTAGTTGCGTGAAACCAGTAAGTAAAATGATTGGTTTTTATTATTATTGTTGAAAGAAGCCTACAAAATATTTATACAAAAAATGATGTGAATTCTTTATTGTAGGTGATGAGATTTACTTCAGGTCCATGGAAATGAGAAATTCTAGATTTATATTATAGGTAATTAATTTCAAATCTTAATAGAATTTCAGTTTTTTTCTTCACATCCTCATATTGTCTCCTTGCCATGGATAGTAATTTAAATAGTCGATAGTATTTGCCACAGATACGAATTTGGAACATTCATTTAAAAATTTCTTATTATTTCTTTTTAAACATTGATTCACCTATTCATTCGATTAATAGATATTAAATTCGGTTGTACAAATTGACATTTTAATGTTGATTTCAGATCGTAAATAAATAATAAAAAATTTTGATTCACTGATTATCAGGGTTTATTATATTGAATTTTCCAAATTGATTTTTTTGTGGACCAATTATTGCATTAAATTTGTTTTTTATTTAAATATTGATTTATCTGTTCACTCAATTAAAAGAGATTTTTAAGATTTTTTTGATCGGGTGTTGTAAGTTACTTTTATTAATTAATTGTTTTTGAGCATATTTCTTTATTTAAACATGGCTTCACTGATTTGTTCCATCAAAAATTTTGGAACATATTTATATATTAAATTATTGATTTACTGACTATTGGTTTAGTGTATTGGGTTGTCTAATTGATTTTTTAAAGTTATCATAATTGAAGTGTGTTGGTCCACAATGATCAACCCAAAGGAGGGGGGAATGGTTGAATGGGTTGATATGCAAACTTTTTCAAAAAAAAAAAAAAAAGTATTTTCAAACTCTTTCAAAACTAATGTATGTGCAGCGGAATAAAAACAATGCCAGTAAAATAAAATACTAAAAATAAAGAGTTTAAGGGTAAGAGAGATGCAAACATGATTTGTAGTGGTTCGGGTAACTTGGCTTACATCCACTCCCCAAAGCACCTTAGGAATTTTACTATCGAATTCTTCAAGTGAATCAAAATCACAGTACAATGACCTCTTTACAGGCAAGGCGTAACCTTTTATTCTTGCAAAAGAATAGCAGCCTCTTATTCTTCCAGGAGAATAGTAGCATAATCTTCTTTACATGAAAAACACAGCCTATTCTTCTTTACAGGAAAATCGTAGCATATTCTTCTTTACAGTGGGTGAAGCTAAGCTTTCAACTATTGTAGATGCGTTCTCCTTGATCGAGATGATTACAACAATATTTTGCTCACTACAATAATTGTTCACTCACTCTCAAAATGATATGCAATAAATGAGATGAGAAATGAAAATTGAAACTGGAGGTATGAGAGAATAAAAATAAATGTTTGTGTTAGGCTCTTGATTTCAGTGATAGAGCATTGAATGTTGTCTCTCTAGCGTCTATGTAATCTTCAGACTTTACTCCTAATATATATGTTAAAAGAATATCCGCTGAGAGCATTTAATGCTCAAAAATCTAGCTGTTGCAAGCTTCAGGATATTGAAATCAAGGCGTAGGTGTCGACACAAAAAAACTTGGTGTCGACACAAACTGATCTAGGGCAAGGCTTAGGTCAACTCATTCTCTGAGGTGTCAACTCATGTAGATCTGGATCTAAGATATGAGGTGCTAGGGTCAACACTATATTCTCTGGTGTCGACTCGAACAGATCTTCTGAAAAAGGAATGTTTTTGGTGTCGACACATCATGCATTGGTGTCGACTCAAGTCTTCTGAACTTCAAGATATAGAGCAAGGCCGCTTAGTGTCTACTCGTGAGTTTTCTAGTGTCGACACTACAGCCTGAAAGAACTTCTAGGTGTCAACTCAATCTCCATTTGTGTCGACACTTTCTTCTTGTTTCTTGGATCCTCCAAGTTCTTTTGATTCCTGAAACTTCTCTTGATCTTTTAATGTTCTGAGCTTGAACTTTGATCTCCCCTGGAGCTAAACAATCTACAATGCTTTTATTTCTGAAAATATACTTCTCATATACAAACAACTCATTAGTAATAATCAAATCAAATCAATAAGTTGTTATACCAAAATCACAATCTTTGGGCTAACAAAACTCCCAGACATTCAAATCAATTAGTTTTTATTGTAAAAATCGAAATTAGAGCTTCATTGAGAATCTCTTAGGCTAATAATCTCTCCATTTTAACTACGAGAACAATTGATTTGCAAATACATAATAAATATAGAAATTAAGATCTATTTATCCAAAATGATTTGAAAAGTAAGAAACTCCCCCTGAGTGTGATGACAATATATTGCAACAATGTTTAATATATATATATATATATATATATATATATATATATATATATATATATAAAACATGGGAATTAAAATAAAAATCCATAGGGATTATATGTATATATATTATGCTATTATTTAGGGAGGATATATCTTATATTTCCTAAATAATAGCATGACATATATATACACAATTATAAGAGAATTAGGTTAATTAATTTTAACCATAATTCTCTCCCTCCCTCCCTCCATGGTCGTCGGCCCCTACGGTTCTCCCTCTCCAATTCCTTTGAGTTTTGGTGGAGATCCTTGCGTGTTTGAAGCTTCTAAGCTTATCTCGGATCGGTGCCCACACACCGGAGGGAAGAACGTGCGCGGGTCATACGTGAGAAGGTCCTGGGGTGGTCTCATATGTGACGTGTATTTTTGGTGGTAATTTTCGACAATCACCCGCAGGTATAACTTCTGTCCAAGTAGTTTAGCACTTTTAGATTTCATGAAAAACGAGCCATGGTTTCAATTTTTATAAAACTACGGTGCTTCCGCAACGATTTTCAGCAAGCTATCGATCTTTTATGAACAACGATCAATCTTTTTGATTTATATGAGAAGAGTGAAATGCTCAGTAAATATGGATCGATCTTTTGTTCAATCAGGATCGGTCTTATTTTTTTTAACTTCAAAATGAAATATGATCTATCTTTAAAAACATGTTAGATCATTTTGGAGTTAGAGCTATTAAGTTAGAAAACTTGCTCTTCTTTGAGAAATGAAAATATCGATCTTTTAAATAGAAAGGATCTATCTTTTTCTATGAAGAAAATTTCTCAAAAAGAGATCTTTCTATTATGATCGATCTTTTATCTTTCAAGAAAAAGAGTTTGATCTTATACAATTGATCATTTAGACAAAATAGATTTATCATTTTCTTTTTATTGAAAATAGATCGAT
>JAUZSS010152373.1:0-10199 GCA_035668195.1 Sarracenia psittacina
TTTTGTCACCCCATGTGACAATAAAGTTATTTCTCTCCATTTTCTTTGGGGAATTTGCACATTCCACTTAGATGTGGCCGAACCCATGACACTCGTGAAATTTAATGTCTTGACGTTTCTTAGAACTAAAGGAGTTGCTAAACTTTCGATCACTCCAACTAAGGGATAATCTGTTAAAAGGGAAAGAAGACTTGGGAGATGGTTGACTAGAGATATTCCCCTTCTTAAACTTAATGAACTTGAGGAATTTATTTATAGGAAGGGCAAGCACTACCTCATCTAAATCAATACTATCTTCATTACTATCGGAGGGGTCAACATAAGTAGATTTTAAGGCTACACCCTAGCCAAAGCTAGACGATGTTTGGGGACATAGATTTGAATCTTACCTACCAGCTCTTGAACCTTGATTAAATTGACGTCATGGATTTTCTTTATAGCGGTCACCATAGGCGTATTTTTTTTGGGCAGGGACCTAAGGATTTTGCTAACAATCTCATAGGGAGTAAGAGGTTCGCATAAGTCAAAGAACGATTATATTATTTCACTAAGGTTGGAATAGAAGTTGTCAAACGACTCACTTTCGGACATACTAAGCTCTTCAAACCTTGTTGTCAATATTTAGAGTCTAGAGGTCTTGACGATTTGGGTACCTTAATTAGTAACTTGGAGTATGTCTCAAGCTTCTTTGGTGGTCTCACAGTGAGAGATCCTAGAGAATTAACTAGGAATCAAAGTGTTGTGGCTGTCACCTAGAGTTCTAAAGTTGAACTATGAACATGAATTGTCTGATGGAGTCCACTCAGACTCAATCTTGAACCTAACCTCGTGAGTGGTGCCATTCTCAACGGTAGCAAATTCGTAGCCATGTTGGACCAACCTCCAAACCCTAATCCCTGTGGAATTAAGGAAAACCCTCATCTTGGCTTTCCAACAGGGTAATTGATGCCATTAAAGTGCGGCGGTCTAGTGATGGATTGACCCCTACATCCCATATACAGTTTTATAGCAAGCTAAGGATCTACTTGGGTGATTAAACCTAAATTTGATAATCAAGCTCTGATGCCAATTGAAAATCGTAATGAACTAGTAAATTAACCTAGGGGGATGAATCGGTTAAATAATGGTACATTAAAAAATAATTTTGATTAATTAAAAATTGAACTTTCCTATATACTCAAAATGATTTATGTGATACGGACAATATTAAAAACTATAACCAAAAACTACCAACAGCCACAAACACACAAGTTATACATGGAAACCCTAGGCTATATCCCCTGGATGAAAACCATGGCATCAACACACAAAAATACACTATAAATCAATGAGGTATCAAAGAATATAATAGAGAGGACTCACAACCATATACCCATGGAAACAAAAATATGTTTCCTTGATCTAGCTCCCAGAGCACCTTCTTTGATCCCGTAGCCACCATGAGACCCGATCTCCGTCTTGCAACGGCTTTTAGTCAATTTGGCCAAGTGTGTAAGGAGCAAGTGTAGTGGGTGAGAAGAGGAGGTTTTGTGGGACACACAACCTAACTGAAAGCAATTACTACCATGAAAGAGAATCTTAATACCATAGATTGCTACAATCATAAGCATTGAAGGAGACTTGAATGCAAGTGGTTCAGAAAGAAGAAAGGGTCTGCGAAATTGATGCAAAATAATGTTTGAACCCGAGCTAACAAATCCTTATGATATATACAAAAAAAGGGACTAACATTTCATTAGAGAATGAAAACTGTGAGAGGACACCCAAGCGTCGTACGAGCACTCTGCGAACACACTCAGGTGCTTGCTTGGCACTAGAGCGCTCTACGAGTGCATTTAATTTTCTACATGTTTTGAAATGACTTGAATGAAAGGAAGAGAGTGGAAGAAGGGGGCACTAGGATGCATTGTGAGTGCCTTGTGAGGGCCTTCACTTCCTAACTCTCTACCAAAGAAAAATCACAATTAAATCGAGGTGCCCGCGTTCTACGAACGCTTGGAGATGCTTACTAGGCGCTAGGCTCTATGCAAGCGCCAATGCAAGATTTTTCATTTTTTGGGGGCACTAGGTTAGCAAGGGCAACATTCTACTCACATGCATGTATTCTACATGTTTTAAGGTGTGAAGAGTCATACCTGTATGTGAATGTGCTCATAGGGTGAACAATACCTTGTACAAGGATTGAGATGAGTCTATCGAGTAGTATTTAGATGGAAGACCTAGACTCAAACACCCGAAATCCAAAACCCATAATAAAGGGTCAGACGTTGAGATTTTGAATTGAACCAAAAAATAACCAATTATACTAACACATATCACACATGAACGAAAAACTATTCATTATACACTCCCAATGAGCAACAAGTGAAAAGAGAAAAAAGCCCCATCTTCTTTAACTAGAAATGATTTTCAATTACTCTAAAAATTCTCCTTCCTCAACGAACTCATCTCCGTAACATAACATGAAACTCTATGAACTCCAATGCTTAGAATAAAACTCCAGAACCCTATCTTTCTACCTCAAATAAGACCTAGCATGGATTGCAGATAGAGTGCACAACACAATTGAAAGTTATCTATAAACTAGTCAAACTACCTAGAGGGGGATGAATAGTTTAGATGCCGATAAATTAAAAATTAATTTCAATTAATTTGATAAAATAATTTTCCAACCTAATAAGATAATATGTTAAGGTTAATAATAATACAGGCATAAAGGAAATAACAAAAAGATCCAACAACCATAAATTTACAGACGATATTTACGTGGAAACCCCAGGGCACATCCCCGGGATAAAAACCATTGCACCGGCACACAGTAAAAATTACACACTACAGTAAAAATTACACACTACAAATCAAAAGGTTTACAAGAATAACTAGACTAGGAATTATATTCGTTACTCAAGGGGGTCACCTATCCTCAAACTTTAAACTCCCCAAGCAGTTTTTTGATTTCAAAGTCGTGTAGCTTCCTCTCCCTTGATCTATGAGTTCTTCAATCCTCACTTTGATCGGAGCTCATGTGTGGTGTGCTCATTAAGTGTTTGGTGTGATGTGGTGAGAATGAGATGGTTGATAAAAAGAACAACCATGATATACATATTAGACTACAAGGAAGGAAGTTGAAATATCTTAGGTCGTAGTCCAATGTGGTATAATTAAACATCATAGACAAAGGGGGGAAAACTACCACGTTTGGAGATTGTAATGTCGGAGGTTACTCCCAATGTACACAGCTAAGGCCAAGGGGTAAAAAATATCATGATTTGTAAAGCCTTAAGATACTATAATTGTCCACAACCGAGACTAAGGAGGTTAGACTACCATGATTCACATAGCCTTTTGGTTGCTGCCAATATCTCTATATATAAGATGCTTTTAATGCAAAGATTACTTAAAATGAAAGCATTCAACACCTCATCAAAATATGTCTCATAAGCCCTCTAAGAATCTATATAACATAGATTGGAAAACAAACTACCATGAGAGGGAGTTGTAATACCTTGGGTTGTGGTGAATCTCAAGGCATTGATGAAGAATTCAATGGAAAGGCTTGAGCAAGCCTAGAGAGAAGGAAGAGCAACACAAAAGGCAGCCAAACGATTGGGAGGAGAGTCTTTCAAACCATAGCTACCGTCATAGGTTTTTTTTTTTTTTTTTTTTTATAGAAAGACACATCGGTGCTTGAGCGCTTTTAGAACGCATGTTGTTGCCAAGCGCTCTTTGAGTATAATTGAATTTGGTATGCTTTTTTTGCCCACACCAATGACAAGAGGGAAGGGTTTCACTAAAGAACACAAGCGCTCTATGGGCACCACAGATCCTCAACTTTCGTCAAAGGAAAATGTGATTTTAAATCATGGGTGCGCGAGTGTACTATGGGCGCTACAATATCGTAACTCTCAGAATAAGAAGAAATTCACAAATAAATTGGCCACTCATTACCACTCGAGTGCTCTTCGAGTGCTCAAATGCGCTAGTGCAGGGCTCGTGCTCCTTTAGGCGCCAATACCCATAATTCATGTTATAAACATGAATTTTCTAAGTTCATCTAGAAACACAATCAACATAAAGCATATGATGTAATATGTGAAAATATGCATGTGGGTGCGTGTATGTGGGAGCCATATACCTTGTACTAGATTCAAAGTTGATTTGTTGACTGTGAATTGTATGTAAGACCTAGACACAAACACCCGAAATCCCAAACCTAAAAATTAAAGGTATAGACACAATGATTTTGTACCTAACTCAGAAACAATCAATATACTAACAATCTCCCCCTTTAGTATTTCTAAGACAAAACCATTAAAAACAAAGAGGCATATACAAGAAAAGAAATCTACGAGAATACATGATAACCATTTACTCACAAATACTCGAGAACCTAATCTAAATAGTATGGCTTGTAGAAACAGCATGTACTCAGTACACAAGAAACTCAAAACCAACATGAAATAGATATGTGATATAATAAAAATATAAGTGCAGGATAAGAGTAATCGAGGCAGGGAAAAGTGCAGGCATATGTAAAACATGTATAAGATAGAGACAGATATAAACTAGTGAAGCAAGCAAACATTATGGATAAAACTAAAAATTTTATATATCATGTCAACATATAAAAATTCGATAAACACCACAAGATTATTGACCGCAAGAGTATTGATACATATCAAAATATCCAAACTGCTTCTCCCCTATCACAAAAACTTCCCCTTTTGTCCCGAAAAGGCAAGAGGAGAATATCGAGATAAAATGAGCATCCATATGAACACAAGAGCTAATTATCCTTCTCCTCCCTTGAGGATGTGTCTATGTCATCATTGTGCCTCTCCTATTGAGCTAGAGCTGAAACCTATTGAGCCACGACTGCAAGTCCCTAAACAATAGTGGTGATACTGGCAGATAGATAGTGAAGCTGGTACCGAAAAGCGAGTGTGATCTAGTCATTGAACACGAATCGTGCTTCATATCTAGCCAGCATCTGCATCTGCATCTGAGCGGTAATATAATGGAAGAGCCGACTCTATATATCATCAGGTGGAGCAGAGCTCTCCAAGGGACCAGAAGGGATATCTTGCATGTATATAAGAGCCGGAAGATCATCAGTGGGAACCTTAGGTGGTATAGGAGGATTTTCCAGAGGGTCTTCATGTGCCTGCTCATCAGCCTGAGGAGGCTGAGCAACACTAGGTGCAGCCATAGCAGCCATGTGATGAGGCCGATCGGCAATGGCGAAAAGTGCCAAAAACATTGGTACCGAAGATGGTGGATCGGGAGCAATATGCTGAGAAATGGGTATGGGAGTGGCAACTCTCCCGACATGAGCAATTCTCTAGAACAAGATGGCCCAGGAATATAATGTCTCCCTATGGATAACGTACAAGCTTGGAGGGAATACATGTGACTTAACAACTCTGACAGATTCGAGTAATGAGATAGGCGTAGGGAAGCGCAGTGGTACCAACTGGACGGTCGAAATAGGATGCTATCAAATACTAGATATGTCGGGTAAGGTCGATGAAGTATCCATGATTGATTATGTAAAGAATATTTGCATGAGAAATAGGGAGATTCAAGGTATGTAGGGTGGGGTCGACGACCGAGGCGATGATACGATGTAACA
Source organism: Sarracenia psittacina (assembly GCA_035668195.1). Taxonomy (NCBI): domain Eukaryota; kingdom Viridiplantae; phylum Streptophyta; class Magnoliopsida; order Ericales; family Sarraceniaceae; genus Sarracenia; species Sarracenia psittacina. The sequence goes on from JAUZSS010152373.1 coordinate 5,633, forward strand.
ATCAACAGTGTGGTGTAAGATAACGAGATAGGAGAATCGCCAGCCCACTGAAGGCTCTGTCGGAAAGCGCCAACGAAACTTCAACATGACTAGGACGTATATCATCGAGGAGCGGATACAAGGGCACGGTAGCATGGGGAAGATGGTACATAGACACAATGTCCGAGACTGAGAATGTCAGCCGAAGACCTCGTATTATGATAGAAAAATAGTGGGCCTCCATGTCGATGGTGATTACATTTGAGTAAAACTCATGAACCATCTTTAGAAAGACATCGGTGTGACCGCGCAGATCTCTAACCAGCCCCATCGTTTAAACTGAGCCTCTAGTCCTATTGGAGCAAATCCAGCCAAATAAATGTTGCTCTTAATGAGGACACCGCGTTTAGAAATCCTTGCATATGCTACCTTGGTGGTGTCGGTGGGTAAGCAGTTGAATGGCAGGGTTGAGGGTCGCTTCCAACCGCGGGATTGACCTTCACTACTAGAGGCCCCTCGTCCACCAACTAGGAGGATGAGGAGGCCCTATAAGGGCAAACCCATGATGAGTGATAAGAGCATCATTAGAGACGGCATGGCAACTAATGTCGTGACAAGAATAATTGGTCATCGACAAGGAATGTAGGTCATAACAAGAATGCAAGCGGCCCCAAAATTAATTACTAAAGGACTCGAGAGCATATAAGAAGCGACAATGAAAGATTATAAAGCACAACTCACCTGGAGATGTTCTGAAGAGGGGCCGAGGAGAGCGTGCAACCTAGTCGACGATGAAAAAATCGAGGAGGGGATGACGACGACGACAGTTTGATGGTTATGGTCAGCAGAATCGCTTAGGTTGAGAGAACGCGATAGCCACTAACGATGAAAAATCGAGATTCACTTAACCGGTTCTGAGAATCGATGGCTAGGTTTGCGATGACGATAAGAGATGGAGGTGCACTAGTGATATGAGTCGTAGGGTGAGAGGGACAGACACTGAGGAAGTAAAAGGAACTAGCGACAGGGAAGGGAGGAAAGATGAAATGGTCTTTTATTTAAAACCGTTCTCGCGCAGGGGCACTCGGTCGCTCTTCATGCTCTTTGTGGGCGATGTACTCTATTTGTGTTTTTTTATGAAAATAAACTAAGTGCTGGCTTAGTGGTAAAAATACACTCTTGATAGATAAGCACTCCCCCTTATTGTGTCGTCCTAAAAATGAGTTAACATCTTATATAATCACTCACTACTGCATTCCATAATCTTTCTCCCACTTTCCAAGTTCTCCCAAAAGACATTCAAAAATAAGTATACAACATACAAAACAAAATTGCATACTTTAAGCATGGTGGTGAGACAAGCTCCAACCGATCAACTCTCGTAAGCACATAGAACTTGAGAAATTTGCATGAAAAATGGATAACCAATGTATCAATATACAAAATGCAAGGCTCAACTCAGGCATACATAGTTCATATTATCTATTTACTAACGGTGAACTATGAACTCTGTGCATAGGGACAAGATACTTGGTAAGGTATAAGCCAGACCCAAATCCCATCACAGGGAGATGTGCAATGTGCTTGAAAAAGAAGGCAAACCGAAAATATTTGGATCTCCATATATATGAACAATTCTTAGTCTTGTTAACCAAGAGGCAGACACGTGACCTCTTGCCCAATTATAACCCAAGCTAAAACACGTGACCTAAACCCTAAACCCTAAAGCTAAAAAAACATTTTTAAATTTTTGTGTAATAATTGTGGTAACACGTTAGGGATATAGATAAAAATTATTTTTTTTGTTATCAAAATGCGGGATGCAAGAATGCAGACTTACAACGAATATAGGTGGTTACTCACACAGAGTAATGACTTACACCTACAACAGACGGTCGTTCAATTGCAAAACTTGACAAGGAAAAGAATTATAAGGTAAACTATAAATGTGGGTCAATCTGGATCAAGATGGTAAGATCATTACCAAATGACTAGAATTAAGATCAACTTGTGACTTATAAGTATCAAGCTCCCAATGAGTGTGTACACATAGATAGATAACCCAACTATCAAGTCAAAGTATGAACACAAGAAAAAATTGAACATGAAAGAAAAAATTCCAAATTACATAAAAAACTCATCGAGTATTTTTGCAGGATAAGAGTGATTGTGGTCTTGCATCTCCTCCTAGATTAAAGTAAGCAAGGCAAGCTCACAAGCATGCGAAAGGGAAAGAATAACATAAACATAAAAAATATGTGTAAATTTTCCCATAACTTCGTAAGATAATAAACATGAAGATACCACACTTGAGTAAAAATAGAACTGCGGATCCCTACGACATAGGTACTAAACCTAAAGACACCATAAGGATTATATGAGAAGTATGGGCTAGCTAACTATGAAAGAGAAGACTTGGCTAGGAAGAAAATGCTAGCACAACGATTGTGCATGAGTAGAGATGACAGTAATGTTACAGCCCCCAAAAGAATAGCCATAATGCGAATAAGAGCAACATCATGACGTCACTAGATAATATACTACTAGATATAGTGCTAGAGAGGCATGGGGAGCACACTCAATGACAAGGAGACTGACCCTGAGGACAACTGAAGTGACTTATCCCAAGAAAGGGCTAAGACTCTAATGAATGTGTCAACGTACGTGGTTTAAGATTATTGAATCCCAATTCTTCAAGAAGTGGGGAAGGAAGAATTGAGCATCATGACGAAGACATCCAATGACGTGCAGTGGAGATTGTCCAAGGTAATAAGGCATTCGACAATGTAAGTGTCATAGGAGTCTGCGATACGTGAAGATCAGGCGTAGCAGAGATAATCACGTTCTTGACCAAGACCCACAAATTAGTCTACATTCTCATGACACACAACAAAAATTCCAATATAGGCGGAACAAGAAAAGCATCAAAACTGTACCTATTTCAAGTGATCCTCAATACCCTTGGCAATGAGTTATAAATTGAAATGGGTTTAGTGTTGGTGTAAGAAACCACAAACCAAGGATGATTAGATATTCAACTCCAATGGAGAGGATGAGGGTTAGTGAGAGCCATGGATGATTCGTCAACTTTGGCGACCACCCCACTTAAAATGGCCAACAACCCTATGATCATCTTACACAGATGACTAGTTCATATCAATAAGATGATCTACTCAGAACATTAATCCTGAATTTGAGAACTTTGCTCTGATACCAATTGAAAGTTAGCTATGAACTAGTTGAACTTACCTAGTGGGGTGAATTGGTTAGATGCCGGTAAATTAAAAAGTAATTTCAATTAATTTCATAAAATAATTTTCTAACCTAACAAGATAACAAGTTATGGTTAATTATAATACCGACATAAAGGCAATATAAAAAGAGATCCAACAACCATGAATTTACACACGATATTTGCGTGGAAACCCTAGGGTACATCTCTGGGATAAAAACCACGGCACCGACACAAGGTAAAAACTATATACTATAAACCAAAAGGTTTACAAGCAAAGTCACGTAGCTTCCCCTCCCTTGATCTATGAGTTCTTAACCCCTCACTACGATCGGAGTTCTTGTGTGGTGTCCTCACTAAGTGTTTGGTGTGATGTGGTAGAATGAGATGGCTGTTGAAAAAAGCAACCAAGATATACTGATTAGACTACCAGGAAGGAAGTCAAAATATTTTAGGTCACAGTGTAATGTGGTATAATTAAACATCCTGGACAATGGGGTAAAAACTACCTGTAACGATCCGACCTCATTTTATTGTTATTCTCTCGAGGCAGCATCATTGATGGGTTTGCTGAGGTGGGAGTGGTGGAATCATGGGCCATTTCGATTGTAAGCTTCAATGCAAAACCGGTATATAAGTGGTTTTCATAAAATCGGTTCAAAAGCTTCAAAAGAATTAAATTTTAATATCACTTTTGGGTCCAATGATCGTGTAGTTTGATTCAGAACCTTCGGTTAATTATTCCGAAGTGTTGGGTGAAGTTTTTTGTCATTCGAATCAGAAACGGGGCTTCTTTTTTAAAATTTCATATCGAACCAAATAGTTAGGTCCGCTCGAGTGAACCCAAGATTGCTTAAGCGGTCGCCTTCGGGATAAATTGGTTTAAATTTCGTTTTGAGGCTCGTTTAGGGTATTTGTCATAACCTATTTTCTCTCTATGTTCGAGATACAGACATGGCAGCGCCTAGGGTTTTTGAGGATGCATTTGGAGTGATTATAGAGCCTCGTTTGGTAAGTTTCTCTTGATTATTTCATGAGATTTATGATGATGGATGAGGTTAGAGAGCTCGAGATGGACTGATTGGAGGCTCATTCTTCATCATTGACGTAGGATTTACTCTAACCCTTGAATAAAATGCTTATTGTTTTATGATTTTGTGGTTATGTTGTATTTTGGTGAAAACCCTAGGATGCCTTGAGTGTATTCCGAAAATTTGGGATCCTAGGTTTATGGAAGTTGGAAGTTAGTTTTTGTCCATTTATTTGATGTTTTTAGCAATTTATATATTGCTAATTTTACCAAAACTATGGATTATTGTAAATCATTTATTAGGGTTTGCTGGAATTTTGGAGAAA
>JAUZSS010154555.1:0-11138 GCA_035668195.1 Sarracenia psittacina
AAGTAGAAGGGATAGATTTTGATGAAACATTTGCACATGTAGCTAGACTTGAATCTATTCGTATTTTACTTGTTGTATCATGTTTCCCGGCCAATCATGTTTATAAATTGAAAAGAGCGTTGTATGGTCTAAAACAAGCCCCACGAGCATGGTATGAACGATTAACTACCTTTCTGATTGAAAACGGTTTTGTAAGATGAAATGCAGATAAAACGTTGTTTATCAAAAGGGAAAAGAAAGAGATTCTGGTAGCTCAAATATATGTCGATGACATTGTATTTGGATCTACCAGTGATTCTCAAGTTGATTCTTTTTCGGACTGCATGCATAAGGAGTTTGAAATGAGCATGATAGGTGAACTGAACTATTTTTTAGGTCTTCAAATTAAGCAACTGGAAAATTGAATTTTTATATCTCAATCTAAGTATGATAAATGCTTAGTAAAAAAGTTTCAGCTTGAAAAATCCAAATCTATTCGAACTCCTATGAGTACCTCAACCAAACTGTGTAAAGATGATAAGGGTAATAATGTCGATCAAACCATGTTTAGGAGCATGATTGGTAGCCTACTGTATTTGTCCGCAAGCTAACTTGATATTGCCTTTAGTGTTGGTATTTGTGCCAGATATCAAGCAAATCCTAAAGAATCTCACTTAACTGCTGTGAAACGTGTTATCCGATATGTGAATTCTACATTAGAGTTTGGTATTTGGTTCACCAAAGACACTAACAGTGAGTTTGTAAGTTTTTCAGATGCTGGTTGGGCTGAGTGTGCAAATGACATAAAAAGTACTTCATGAGGGTGTTTTTACATTAGTAACAATCTTGTTTCTTGGCATAGCAAGAAACACAACGCTATCTCCTTGTCAATTGCTGAGGTTGAATACGTAGCCGCTGGCAGCTGTTGCATGCAGTTACTTTGAATGAAACAAATGTTGTGTGATTATGGAATAGAACAAAACTGTCTAACTATTTTTTGTGATAACACAAGTGCAATAAACATCTCTAAAAAACATGTTCAGTACTTTAGGACAAAACACATTGACATCAGACACCATTTTATACGTCAACTTGTTGAAGAAAACACTTTGTGCCTAGAACATGTAGACACCCAATTTCAAAAGGCGGACCTCCTGACTAAACCCCTTAATGCCCTTCGGTTTGAGTTTCTTAGAAATTCCATTGGAATATGTAACTTAGAATGATGTGCTTCAGTGTTTATAAAAAAATAAATAATAAAAAATATAATATAATATATTTTTTTTTGTCTTGAATCGTTATGTGTTAAGTCATAAGTGTTATCTTGCGATATTCGTTGATATTCATTGATATATAAGATGGGTGTGTTTTGTGTTTTCATTAAAAATTACTGATTTCAGAACCCCATAGAGATAGCATATTGACCAGTCGATAACTGAAAAATTATATGTCGAAATCATACTATGTAATCAAATGTTGTTGTGAAACTGTGGTATCATAAACCCAAGTTAGTCTAAGCTAAATTGACCATGATGTTACATATACCATGTTGATGTTGGCCAACTTGGTTCTGTTTAGCTCATCCCTATGGTTATAATTGTTCTTTTTACGAAAATGGCTACTTATCGCGTCCTTACCTTTTTGATGCTTTTAGTGTGAAGTCGTCGTGAGTCCATGTGGAAATGGCTACCTGGTGTAGTACTGTTTTTTAACTGTATCCGGAGTGAAAGCCGTCACTTTGTACTCACATATGTTTGATGTGAAAATGGCTACCTGGTACAACACTATTTTTTTAGCTGTCACTGGAGTGAAAGACGTCACGTCTTACATAGTAATTAATTATCTTGTAAGGGGGAGTTTGCTAAACTAGGCAGTTCAGCAAATAAACATCTGGATAGTTTTCGATTTGACTTTTAGCAGGAGACTACTTTAGTTAAGTTATAATGGTTTTCAGTAAATTTGGTCACTATTAGACTTGATTCTAAACTTTGATTCTTGGTTATTGATTGTTGATATTTTATATCTTAGACTCTGGAAGTGGTGATTGATAGTTGAAAAATACATGGCACTAACATCATATATGATTTGATTTTCATGCATATTGCTTTTTTTGTGGTTGGTCTTGTTTTAGTCTAGTTTTGTTATGTGGGTTAAGAAAAAAATAATAAAATTTTTATGTATAAATTCTGGAGCAAGTTTACTTAGATACATGGCCTATGGAGTTTCTTTTAAATTCATTCTCTAAAATTCTTCTGAGGAGCTCCCAGCTTCTCATGCACAACCTCTACCTCGGAGGGAGACTTCTGGTGCTGGCTAGGGGGAGTCCTTCACAGCTTTAGTTGCGTATTTGCATGGTCGCATTGATACTTTACACGAGTAGTTTGAGCATAGATTTGATCGGCTTGAGGACATGTTTTAGCGGTAGTTTGGTCCAGGCCCCTCCGAGTAGATTTTGGCTCTTACAAATCAAGGGGGAGTGACATACGACATTCTGGTAGATCTCTTAGATTTTTCTTGTGGGCTTCATGGATTTTCTTTGTGGACTTAGACATGGTGGATCCTTACTGGTGTTTTTTTTTTTTTTTTTATGTTTTTATGGGTTACATGACTTTATGAACTTCATTTTTCATTTGAGTTTACACATCACTTTGACACACTTTGACTTTATGATTAGTTCATATTGTACTTCTTGTTCCTTTAATTGATCCTGATATGTAATGCATGATCTTTTTGAACAGTTCTTGTGGTTTTTGTTTTTTGGGTGTTAAATTGATTGTGTGATGAATTCAAGACAGTGATTTGGTTTCCTTTATTCCTCTTAGTTAGATGTGTTTTGTAATAACCCGAAATTATCAAGGGGAGATTGTTAGGAATTCTATAGGTTAAAATTAATTTAATTAATTTATTTTAATCTATAGTTTAGTGGCAATTTGGGTTAGCATTTTTGGTATTTTGGATTTTTAATAATTATCCATTTTGGTTAGATTATAGGGTGTGTTGATATGTTTTGGAGATTTATTTTAGAGATTTAATTCCTTTATTCTCGGTGAGATATGTGATTTGGTGGGTGATTTGTTTTGGATTTTTGGAGATCAAGATTTGGTTAGATTTGTGCTGAGCCAGTGAAGGTTGACCGCTCGAGCGCATGATCTAGTGCTCGTGCACATGTTAAACTAATATGGTTATCAAGCCTTATCTGTTGGTTTTTGGAGTGGTCAAATAGCCTAGTCTGCCTCGTTTTCTGTACGCGGTTTTAGGGAGTTTATTTGAGAGCTATTTAGGATTCCATGAGAGTTTATCATTTTTACATATCACATTGACGACTATTTGGAAGGATTTTCAAGGATTGCAACGAGAATTCAACATACAAGGTTACTTAGTAGATTGAGGATTTAGTTGTGGATTATAAGTTGTATTGTAACTGTTCGATTGATTATAATGCATTGATTTCCTGGATTGAGATCAGTCCCATTGTTTTTTACCCGTATGGGTTTTTTCCACGTAAAAAATGTGTTGTGTTGAATCTTGTTTACTTTTTGCTCCTTTGCAAATTTCTTATCTTAGATTGATTAATCGTCGATAAAACTAGGTTTAATTAAAAACACATAGTTTTTATGTTTTGCACTACTAAAAAATGATTACTTAATAAACTCTTGTGATCTCATCTAATTTATAAAATTTTAAATTAAACATACAATTTATACATGATACATGATCATGACGCATTCCACTCATTTAAAGAAAATAGGAAGGTCTTACCTTAATATCTAGGCCGTCAAAAATAAGATGTCTTCTATGGAGAGAGAAGACATGACAAAAACTTTAGACCACTTTCTTGGAACTAATTCTGACGTGAACGACCTGTTTGACATCTTTGTATCTCAATTGTGCTTTGCTCATTCAGGATTACTTTTTTTTTGAAGCATTAACTTAGAGATGATCTCTCCATAATAGGCTATCGATTTTTGCTATGGTTTTTTTGGGGCGACCCAGAGAGTCATTTACCTTTATCCACTGTTCAACACTTCAAATTTGGTAAATCTTTTCTTTTCGGTATGCTACTCCATGAAGAGGGCGAATGAACACAAATCTAATCTAATCTCATGAATAACCTTCCCTAAGTTCTTGTCAAAGGCACTAGGCATACCTTGTGGTCAATTTCATGAAATGAACTCCCCTCACCCAAAATCCAAAATTTGGTGCATTTCAATCTAACCCAAATCCTAGTTTTTCATATTTTGAGTTAGCATGATATCTTTTCTATCACAAGATAGAAACATAATATATATCACCAATTTCATGAATCACAACTTAAAACTCAAATACCCCAACCTAGGGTTGCATGAATCTCAACACTTTAATACCCAAAACATGATATAAGCTTGAAATATAACATGTACAACTTATATCGTCATACTGGTCAAGAATGGTCTGGGATCCTACCTTGGATAGCTCAAATGTGGAAGAAGAAGCAATGATTCAAGAAAAACCACTCCTAGATGCCAAATTCTCCAATGAACTTGCTCAAAAACCCAAGAATCAAGCTTTAGCTCCTTCCAAAGGTTGAAAAAATGAGATCGAATGCTTAAATCTCTTCCCAATGAGCTCCATAAGTCTAAAAAACCCAAACCCTAGTGAACAAATAACGACAGAACCCAACTCATCGGTATTATTGATCTCATGGTGGAAATCTCAACCATTGATGACTCAAAACACTCAACATTAAGTGAACATGATTAATCAATCACTTCGGGTTTAAGAGCTCGTGCAATATATGATAATACGAGATGTGGATCAATTCATAAGGTCAATATAGAATTAATCATCCCGTTGTTTCCATTCGTTACAATCCAACTGTACTAACAAATCGAGTTCGAACAACGAATTCCCAAAACTTGAATTCCACCCGTTCGACCCAGCCAAGACCAGCAACTACAACGATGTGTTACAATCGTGCCAATGGATTATCCGAGTCCATTGCGATTTTGAACTTACCTGTATATTTTGTCAGAACGTTTGACCCAATCTTCCGTGCTTCATGCACCGAGTCAAATGCTGGACAGAATATACGGATTATGCATTCATTCAACATAAACAGAATAAGTATGCAACCATAAATGTGACAACCTCTCAAATATTTCTCATTAATATGCCATGGATCCAAAATAAAATACATAAAGCATGACTTTTCAGTATACAAACCCAACAAGGTGGGTGCAAACCTCTCTCAATCCTCTTTGTTTGCAAGTCCTTGGTCACTGCCATCTCTAGTGTGAAGCGCAAAAGATTAACAAAATGTGCCTCGTATTAAATCACTGATAAGATTCCATAAACATGAGATAGGCATTCTTCGTGGTATATTTCTTGAGAAGAACCAGGAAAATACTTTACCAAAAAGGCTTGTTTAAAGGTCGCCCATGTACCTTTCACTATGGTTTTAGCAAGTTCCACCACTACCGGGCGTCTTCCCTCAGCTGGAACGAATCCAATCGAACTCTCACATCATCCTTCTCAATCTCAAGCATCTCAATGATTATTATGGTTACCTCTAACCACTCATAGCTACCTTCGTGTCAGGTTCCCCAACAAATGTTGGAGGATCCAATATCCTGAACTCCCTCATAGCTACAATTGACCTGGGCTCAGGGGCTCTCATCTCTCCCCTTACCGCATTGGCCAAAGCGCACATGGTTATTAGGATCTACTGATGCACATCGACACCACCTATCTGTTCATATAGGACATGCACATCCCCTTCTTTAAAAATTAGATTAGTGGCTTGTCCTCGGCCATGACCCTGGCCTCTACCACAACCTCTTTGCCTCATCACCAGTTACAAGAAGGAAAATAACAAAGAAGCATCAATAATGACACTTAATTGACCCAAACTCTTGTCGAGTAGTACCCACAAGCACATAGTCACATAACACTAATAATCACGTCAACATAACGAGGACTTTTCGGAATGACTTATTAATCCGGTTAACTCATGTGGATTTCTAACTAGAATGGATGTTAGCTATATGCCTTTCTACTTTAAATCCCAAACCATAAGACCAAACACACAAATCAAGACATGTCATCCTAATAATCTAACCTCCATACCCAAGTACCACATAGCATGCGAATTTTTTTTTTATCACAAGTCATTCACACAAGCATACCAATACACGAATGCAACACACAAATACCACTCTCGCGCAATAGGTCACTCACTTCCCACGATTCCAATGTATTCAAACCTAACACTCTGATACCAATCTATAGTATCCCAAACTTGTAACAAAAGTAGCAATTCGGAAATACACTCATCTAAACTAAAACCATAAGCCGATAATATAAAAACATTTAAACTTTATAGAATTAGTTTGAAAATCCATAATTTAATCCATCTCAAACCAATTAAAACAAGTCACTTTTATGCTTAAAACTTGACTTAAAGGTGTTAAAATAGTCGTAAAAATATTACCAAATAAGTCCCAAACTTTGAATCAAAACACACAAAAAATTGAAGTTTACAAAACAGGGAGACCGCTTGAGCGGCCAGGGATCCACTTGAGCGGTTGGTTATAGTGGAATTTGTTTGTAAAACCTTAAAATTTGCTTAAGTGTTAGAAATATGCCACATTTTATCCATTTTTAAAACCAAGTCAAACCTTGGGTAAAAATGTCTCTAAAACCAACCAAAAACATAAAAAAACCTTACATGAACATGAAACCGAGAATATCAACATTTTGATATATATATATATATATATATATGAAATAGGAGAAATAAATGATAAATAAACCCCTAAATAGGCCCATCGGTCTCACCTCATGCAAAATATGAACATCTTGCCTTATGGCCTTATAACACCTATAATCCTCTATAAACAAGTTATCAAAAGAATAAGATTTTACATGCCAAGTTCCTACATGTATACATATAAAAAATCCTATCAAAATGTACAAAAATAAGCTAGTCACCGAGCCAAAGCGTTACTCCGCTACTTTGTTCCCATTATCACCTAAAATATTGTTAGGATAACATGAGCTAAACCTCGTATGATAAAAGTCTAAAAATGAATAATAATATGAAAGACGAGGATGGTTCTATGAACACACATACGTTATATAAGAAAACTTCTTCTCTTACTTTTTTAGAAAACGAGAAGCATAACAAATTTCATTCAAATCATTTCACATTTGATCAAACCACAACTTACTCCATTGTCCCATACACACATTTTCTCGGATGTACTCCTTGCCTATAAACAATTCATACCTGACATTTAACGACCACCATCGCCCAACTCGGTTTGCTTCATATATGCCGCACAGCTAAACCTTTCATGTAATGGTCATTACTGAGGAATGGTTTTTATCGTATAACAGTCACCACCGCATAACGGTTTTTATTGTATAACGGCCACCATCGCACAACAGTTTTATCGCATAACGGCCACTACCGCACAACGAAATCGGGTTAACTCAAGTTATGGTTTTTCTTACTTGAAACAAATCATATCACATAATTTTCTTCCACTAAACACCTCATGTCACACAATCACATTGAAGGGGTCCACTTTAAACAATTGACCCTCTAGTTCTCAAATTCACATGATTTCATCACAACACCCAAAATTACCATAATTACATAGATAGGTACCTAAAATTCCTAATTTCATAGTCAAAACTCAATCAAAGCATATTTGTTTAATTGAATTATATTTTGAGTTTGATATGATTTTTTTGATCAAACCGAAGGGTAATATATTAATTGAAATTATCAACCATTACAAAAGGATCAATAGATGGATTAGAGGAATTTCTATACAAAAGATGTCCTTCCCGTTGTAGTGCTTGTAGGTTTCTGGCATTTCTTTTCATCGTTTCAAAAATTCCTTTAATGTAGGATAGATCCACCGTTGGTTTATTGACCACATGGATAATGGTATGGGCGTCGCCCTCCATGTGAACCTTTGTCAGACCCATGGAGACAGTGATTTCCATTGTCCTTAGGGCACTCTGAGCTTCTACGGTTTCCTAAAATTTTGTCCACTTCAGCTGCTTTGTAAATACGATTAGCATATAACCATTTTTGTCTACGATCACTACTCATATGCTGGTCATTTCTTCTTTACTCTTTGCTCCATCAAAATTGGCCTTGTGAAATCCTAATGTCGATGGCTTCCATCTGCAAACGCTTGTCTCCTTAACTTCGACCAGCTGTAATTCATGGTTGAAGTCAGTTAAAATTCTTAGATCCATCCGCTAAACCTCTTCAGGGTTTCTTCCTTGACCTTCCAAAATAAGGGAATTCCTATTGTTCCAGATACTCCAAAGGATTAAGACAAAAGCTTCCCAGTCCTTTTGTTGCACTATGTTAGATACTTTCATTCCCCATAGTATAGGATTTTTCTTTCCATTGGTTTTCTCCATCCCTTAGTTTTGTGTTCAAGAATCCAGACATTCTTTGCAAAAATGCACTTTTTAAAGCAATAGAGTAATTGATTCTATTTCTTTCCTATATACAGGGCCGTAAGGTTCCGTTGTAACTCCTTTCCTTTAACTGGAAGACAATTTGAGATGACTTCGCAAGCCAAGCATTTAACGCTATTAGGTACCCTAGTTCCCCAAAGCCTCTTACAAAAGTTCTCGCTAGGTGAGGTATCTGAGCTTCCTTCCCGTATGGTGTTGGTCATGTATTCAAGATGATACCCTAATTTGATACTGTACCTTCTATTTCTTGTATAATGCCAGACTAACACATCCCCGATATCCAATGTATTAGAGGGATTGCTATGATTTTCTCAATGTTAAATGGGAGTAGTTGATGAATCTTCCCTACATCCCATCCTTCTTCTTGCTTAATGCCTAATTCTAAAAACCTTTTTTTGGTCCTCTTCATGTGTAATGGGGCTGATTGCTGCAAAGGACATTGGTTGTGGAATTCATTTACCATGTCATATGTTGATGATTTCATCATTTTCAACTCTTTATCTGATGCCCTTCACAACCATTGATTTGCTATCAATAATGCTCCTCCATGTGAAGGAAGGGTTGTTGCCAATCTATGCTTCCAAGATGGATTTATTTGGAAAATAATTTGCCTTTAGGATTTTGTTCAATAGGGATGAAGGGTTAGTGATAATTTGCCAAGCTAGTCTTGCTAGCATTACAAGATTGAAAACTTTAATGTTTTGGATTCCTATACTTCCTTTTTCTTTGCTATTACATAAATTGGACCATTTTCTCTAATGGATTTTGTGTGTCTTCTCTAAACCTCCCCACAAAAATGTGGCTATATGCATTGTTATCTCATCACATAAGGTATCCGGGATTTTAAAGACTGACATGACGTAAGTTGGGATTACTTGGGAAATGGCCTTAATAAGTACTTCATGTCCATCTTGAGAAATTATATTTTCTTTCCATCCATGGATTAATTTTCATATTCTCTCTTTTATATTCATGAAGACAACCTTCTTGGACCTTCCAACAAAAGCTGGCACCCCTTGATATTTCCCATGCTCGTCAACCGCCTCCACACCTCAACACATCCTTGATGTTTTATTTGAGTAGAGTTGTTGTGTTCTTGCTGAAAAATACCAAAGATTTTTTTAAGGTTAATTACTTGTCTTGATGCTTTCTCATATTTCCTTAGTATATCTTTAATTGTCATGGCTTCCTCCACCTTATCTTGGTAGCAGGTCATGCTATCATTTCAAAAAATAAACGTGGCAAACTTAGACAATTTCTAGCAATCCTCATGCCATGAATATGTTCCTCTTCCTTCACCTTTCTAAGGAGTGACATCATCCCCTCAGCACAAGTAATGAAGAGGTATGGTGATATAGGGTCTCATTGACATAACCCTTGGATGGTTTGAAGCACTCTGTAGGATTCCAATTAATAAGAATCCTGTACAGCACTGAGCTGGAGCATCTCTTCACTAATTGTATCCACTGTTCCTCAAAGCCCTGGAATTTTATCATAGTCTCAAGAAAAGTCCATGTAAAATATAAGAAACACGAGAAACAAATACGGATCCACCGGCCTCACCTCATGTAAAATATGAACATCTTGGCCATATGGCCTTATAACACTTACAATCCTCCATAAACAAGGTATCAAAAGAATAAGATTTTAAATGTTAAGTTCCTACATATTTACATCTTACAAATCCTATCAAAATATACAAAAATAAACTGGTTACCGAGCCAAAGCGTTACTCCACTACTTCCTTTTCATTATCACCTTAAATGTTGTTAAAATAACGTGAGCGAAAACTCGTAGGATGAAAGACTAAACATGAATAATAATATGAAATACAAGGGTAGTTACGCGAATGCACACACGATATATAAGAAAACTTCTTCTTTTACTTTTTTAAAAAATGAGACGCATAACCGATTTCATTCAAATCACTTAGCATTTGATCAAACCACAACCTTACCTCATAATCCCCCGCGCACACACATTTTCTCGGATGAAATCCTACCTATAAACAATTCATACCTGACATTAGATGACAACAACTACTTAACTCGGTTCGTTTCGTATAACGGCCATTGACTCATAACTAAATCTTTCGTGTAACGGTCACTACTACACAATGGTTTTTATCGTATAACGGCCACTGCCGCACAACGGTTTTTATTGCATAACGGCCGCCGCTACACAAAAAAATTGGGTCGACTCAAGTTAAGGTTTTTCTTACTTGAAGCAAATCATATCACGTGATTTGTTTTTCACCAAATACACCTCATGTCACATAATCACACCGAAGGCGTCCACTTTAAATAATTAACTCTACAATTCTCAAATTCACATGATTTCGTCAAAACACCCCAAATTACCTCAATTACATAGATATGTATGTCAAAGTCTCAATTTCATAGAAAGATGGTCCATTTCATGAAATGAAGTCCCCTCACTCAAAATCCCTAATTTCGTGCATTTCAATCCAGCCCAAACCCTTGTTTTCACATTTTGAATTGGCATTATATATTTCCCTATCACAAGATGGAAATGTCATATATATGACCAATTTCATAAATCACAACTCAAAACTCAAATATCCCAAACTAGGGTTGCATGAATTTCAGTACTTTAATTCCCAAAACATGATATAAGCTTGAAATAAAACATATACAACTCATATCATCATAGTG
>JAUZSS010155648.1:0-11135 GCA_035668195.1 Sarracenia psittacina
TATGCTCCGGATAGGCCGTGCCGAGATCTTAGATAAGATATGCCGTGTTTACATGTAAATCTCACTTTCTTGAATTCAATACTGGTCATGTTACAGTAGGATTTGAGTCTGTTAAAGGCTAAATAAAATAAGAAGTTAATTGAAACTAGAAAACCAAACAAAGGTGAATTCTAACCTGAGATAGACTATTTCTCATTATCTTTAATCTTATTTATCAGTTTAGCTTAATAGAAGTAGAAGTAATTAATTATTTAAATCTTTTTATAAAAATCCAAAATACATTTTTCAAGTATTTGAAAATTAAATAAAAACTGAGATATTTCGACGGGGAGCATATTTTCCTCGTGGGAACGATCCGGACTCTCCACTAACTACCTGTTAATGCGGATTTTGGTAGCAACTATCAGTGGGACAACATGCTGACCATCTTCTCTTGGTCCTCGTGGTATACGGGTACTTGGTTATAGTCGGAGTAGCCATCCAAAAAGTAATAGTAGCCTTGCCCAGCTAAACCCTCATATATCTAATAGATGAAAGGCAAAAGAAAGTGCTCTTTCCTTTTCATGGCGTTTAGATTGAGGAAGTCGATACAGACTCGCCAACCAGTAGTTGTTCGTATAGACACGGATTCTCCTTTATCATTCAACACTACAGTGAGCCTAGACTTTTTTGGTATAACTTGCGTGGGGCTCACCCATTTACTATCTGAGAATGGGTAGATAATGTCTGAGTCTAGCAGCTTTGCTACCTCCTGTTTGACTACTTCCTTCATATTTGGATTCAATCTTCATTGCATTTCTCGAGTCGATTTAGCATCCTCTTCACAGTGGATGGGATGCATGCAGATGGTAGGATCGATTCATTTTAAATCAGCCACTAACCACCCTATGACTCTCTTGTATTGGCATTATGTTCGAGGTAATTATGACTGGTAGGGTACTGTCATGCCCAAGAAAGATGTACTTGAGTGAGCTCGGGTGAGGCTTCAGCTCAAGTACATGTGGGACTTCTAGGGATGGTATGACAGATATGGATGCGCGCGGGGGCTGTTCTTCAAAATGAGACACCTATGGAGGTATTTCTATATATTCTTCCGTTTCAGGCACGACATTGATTTTGTCAATGGTTGAGTCAAGCTGTAAATAGTTTTACCCAAAGTAAGCCAAGCATGCTTATAGGGGGTCGTTAGTGAAGATGACAGGAAGGGCTTCATGTGTTGCCTCCTCAATTTGGTCGATTGCAAAGCAATTGACTTCTAGTGCTGGATGGTGAGAGGCATCAAACACATTGAGCCGTAACTTTATATTGCCAAAAAAGACGTCCATTACCCTAGTTTGGTAATTTATACATGCATTGGCTATGGCCAAAAAGGGGCCTCCAAGAATGACCTGTGTTTATCTCCTCGTGTTTGTATCCAGTTCGGTGTCAAGTACTATAAAGTCGACAGGGAAATGGAACTTGTCAACTATGACTAGCACATCCTCGATTATGCGTCGAGGAACCTTAACCAACCTATCTGCTAACTGGAGGGTGACATGGGTTGGTTTCAGTTCTCCAAGTCCAAATTGCTTATATACTAAGCACGGGAGGAGGTACACGCTAGATCCTAAGTCCAATAGTGCCAGATCGATCTGATGATCACCGATCATGCATGAGATGGTTGGTATCCTTGGGTCTTTCAACTTTTGGCCAAATCGTAGCTGAGGACTGAACTAACATGGTCAGTGGTAGCACTTTATGGGGGACACTCATCTACGTATTATGCTTTTGAGTACATAGGTCTTTTAATAACTTAGTGTAAGATGACACTTGTTGGATAGCATCAACATGGGGTAGGTTTATTTTGGATTTTTTGAATAGTTCAAGAATGTCTGTCAATGGTGGTCCCTTCTTGTGCTGGGGTGCTTGTGGTTCTAGGCGTGATGGGTATGGTGCCTTAGGTTCCTTTGGGATCACTGGAGGGACCATAAGTGCCTCCTTGAATGCATATCTAGGTGGTAATGCAGTCGTACGTGCTTGCTGATCTGCTTCGGAGTCGTCAGACTCGTCCACTGTTATCGAGGTAGATACTGGCTGCATAGGTATGGACTGAGTAGTGTTGGAGTCTTGAGACTCCTCGACTATGGTCAGGTTTGGTGTTAACTGCGGTTTGTCTGGCAATGGCCGGGTGTCGAGTTCATTCCCACTCCTCAAGGCCATCACAACCTAAGCCTGCTCGTGATATACACCACTTCTGCTATGGTTGCTATCTATGATGTACTGGCCTTTGAGGTTTGCCACAAGTTGACTCGGTAGTTTACCGTCTCTCGGTTGTTCAATGCAGCAGTTATATGTCCTACCTATGTGTCAATCCTAGCGATAAAATGAGAGTGAGAACCCAAAAGTTAGGTTTTCACGTCTAGATCTTTCAAGGCTTTCAATAGAGTCTCTTCAAAACCAGGTGCTTGAGGAGTTGGGGCTCGTGCATGTTGTGGGGCGATGGTAGGCCTTTTCATTGAAAGAGTTAAATGTGGGAATTGGTGCCTGAGTCAATTGAGGGCTAGGTTACTGATTCCTCCAACTAAAGTTCGGATGGTTCGTCCAACCCGGGTTATAGGTATTCGAGTATGGGTTGTTGCATGGTTAGGGAAATCCTTGAGCAGCGTGAACTTTCTCTTGAACGAATTCCCAAAATTGTTCGACGGTAGGACATTCAGTGACATTGTGTGCTGGGCTAGCACATAATGCCCAGACGTCTTGGATATTTGAGGGTGGTGATTGAGCTACAGGTAGACCAGTCGTCAATAGCATGTCTAGCTTTTTAGTGATGGACCTTACTTGGGCTGTAAGATCTACGTTCTGACTTACCTCTTAAAGTCCTTGAGTCTTCTGTATTTTTGTCATATCTGTGCGTGATACTAAGGCTTGATGCTATGAGCTCTCACTCAATTTCTCCAGGTGGGACAATGCCTCAGTCTCGTTGTTCATCATATATGCATCGCCACATGAAGCATCGACGTATTGACGATGTTAGGGCAATAGACCTTCATTGAAGTTCTGCACTAGTTGCCATTTTGGGACTTGGTGATGGGGATAACTCCTAAAGATATCCTTGAGATGCTCCCATGTTTCGTGGAAAGCTTCTCCCTCTTGTTAGGTGAACCTGGTGATAGCTCGATAAATCTGGTTCATCTTACCAATAGGAATGGATTTCCAAAGGAATTATTGCTGAAGTTTAGCCCACTTAGTTATCATGTTTGGTTCAATGGATTTAAGCCAGTGCTTGGCTTTGTCGTGAAGGGAAAATGAGAACAACTTCATTTGCAAGGCATCCTCGGTCAAGTTGTTGAGTCTCTTGGTGGTGCAGATCTATAGGAATTCATCTATATGTTTATAGGGGTCCTCATTGCTAAGCCAATGAAATAGGGGTAGTAATTGTAAGAGATTAGGTCTAATCTCATAATTACCAACCCCAGCGTTGAGTGCTGCTAGGCAGGTTGCAGACTCGTAAGCTGTTGGAATGTAGTATTCCATCAGTGCTTTGAGCTGTTGATCAGTCTGGTTAGCCTCATTGTTTTGTTGGTTCGCAGGTGGGATAACCGGAGGGTTATTTCCGTCGGCCATGGTGGATGTGTGAAAAGGTGCGGGAGATTGGGGGAAAGGGTTCGAGTGTAGGTATTCTCTAAAGGATCTTTCTATTCCAGGATCAAAATGAGCTAAGTCATAAGGTAAAAGAGCGGCGACCAAGCATGTAATAAAAGTACTTAAATAAGCAAGAAACAACATGTAATATATATATATATATATATATAGCATCCGAATGAAAAAGGAAGAGTGTTCGGACGGTACGTGTGGGTTAGCGTCCCGATGGCACGGGTTTCAAAAATTTTGAATTCTCCATTTTAGTAGAAAATTAAAATTTTCAGGATACTTGGGCTGAAAATAAAAACAAACCAAATAATTTAGATAAAATATTTCAAAACAAAATAAGCGTCTTATTCCCTAGCAACAACGACAAAAACTGGTAGTGAGCCAAACGCTTAGTAGTTAATCACATGAGCACTAGTTAACTTTATTTAATTTACCAAGATCTACTACTAACTGGGTAGATAGCAGTAAGTCCAGGGTCGATTACATGAGGAAAAGAGTTATTTTATTAAGAATTTGTTTAAATTATTTAATCTAAAAAGGGAGTAAATTTTAGATTTGGGAAAAATGTTTTTAGCATGTAAAAGTAAATAAACAATTAAAAATAAATTTAATTAAATAATGAGATAGGTTCCACCTCAAGTTAGAATCCACCGTCACTTGGTAATCTTGTTTCCTTATAATTCCTATTTTATCTAGCTTTGACTCAGATTAGGTCCTATCGTGACAAGACCGATATGGATATATAAGAAAGATAGATTTCGATTTCAACAAGGCATATTATATCTGGAGCATAAAATATCTCTTGTTCTACTTTCAAAATCTGGAATCACAAATATGGCATAGTCTATCCAAGATTCTTGCACGGCCCGTCCGAAGCACAACCTGTCTTATCCATGGCATAGGCTATCTCAAATTCTTGTATTTGAATAGTAAGCACATTTATACAATACTCATTTAATGCAATCACAGAAAGCATAAACGGGAATTTAATTAATTAGAAAATATCCACATAAGGGATTCAAGAATATTGTTGCATAATAATTTGATTACAAAGCATAAATAAAATACATAATTAATCTACTCCTATGTTACCAAATTCGGCCTCATCATCACCCGAGGCGGTGGTAGGGGCTTATCCAGTCTTGGTTGGGCAGGATTCCATTGTCAAGTTGATGTCGATCGACATCGCCAGCTCCTCGACGAGGTTCGGACCTTCAAGAGGTGACTTGGCCGGGGGCCAAAGGATGAGAGTTATGAGTGAACTAAGAGATTGAATCTGAATTGAATTTTGAATTCCTTAAATGAGACCTCTAGGGCCCTATTTATAGTTTTTCCGCAGCATCATTTATAGTTTTGGCACGGAGCATCCGGACGGTTTGCCTCGGCATCCAGACAGGATTTGCTTGGGATCCACATCAGTTTCCTGTTTTTTATCGTCGGGACGGTCAGGAGTCAGCATTAGAACAAAAATAACTTGGATTCCGTGGAGGATAGCGTTGGGAAGGTCGGCATGTGCGTCATGACGGTTTGGACATCGGGATGGTGAACTGATAGTGCTCGGACGATTTATGCTGTTTTTGTTGGTTTTCGTTTGGTTGTGTTGTATTTGTTCTAAAAGTGGTTGTTTTGTGTCACTCCTCTAATTTTTGTGTTATACACATAAATACTACAAAAATATATATTAGATAACATATCGGGACTAACTTAGTGTAAATTAACGGATCTAAATCGTCACTTTTGAGTGTCGATAAGTGCTCGGAGAGCTGCGTCAACAATACTAAGTTTGGTATTGTTAGCCTAAAAGCCTTTTCAATCAAATGTCACTTCGGTTTTGCTTATAACAACACATTGATTTAGTGTTGCTAATAATTGCTTGTGTTTTAGAAAGTATTTTCAGGATTAATCTACATTTCAAGCATAGCAAAAAGTCAAGGTAAACAAATGGATCGCGTCTTATATTGACCATGTATGCTTAGAAGAATGCCAAAGCGGAAATCAAGAAGGTTGACGACCCTGAAGAGACTTGAGATTGAAGGTGATGTAAAAAGGAGTATCGACCTATCAATGTTTGAGGTACAAGAAGAAGAAAGAGAAGAGATATGGATAAAGCATTATTGTTCGTCTCGCAGCGTGTCGTTCCACTACATGTTTATACCAGAATCCTCACTAACTGAAAGCTAGTGGTGAGTTAAGATCGTTCCCATGAGGAATATAGGCAAAAGGCCAAAATATTCCAAAGTATTCATTCTTAAAATGCTTAAAGTGGATTTTGGAATTTTTGTACTAAATAGACTGTTTAATCAACTATTTCAACTTCTACAATTATACTAAGCTAATAGATAAGATTTAAAAGATTTAAGATGAGAAAGAATCTACCTCATGTTAGAATCCACGTTCATTTAGTTTTATTGTTTCGATTAATTTCTTATTTTATTTAGCCTTTAATAGATTCAAATACTACTGTGGCATGACCAGTATGGAATTCAATAAAAATAGATTTACATGAAAACACCGCATATTCTATCTAAGATATTGTCACGGATTATCCGGAGCATAATCCATCTCATCAATAGCATAAAATATCTCATGTGAACAATTATTCGAAGATTATATCATGGATCGTCCGGAGTATGACTCATATTATCCATGACGTAGAATATCTCATATTTAATATTCGAATAAAATAAAACACAGTTATGCAACACTCATTTAACTCAATTACAAAAAGATTAAATAGAATATTAATTAAATTAGAGGAATTTGAATTTTCCAACGATCAAATATATCATGGAATATAATTGTTGCATAACGAATCAATTACAACAGGTTAAAATAAAATAATAAAATTAATCTACTCCTAAATTACAAAACTCGGGCTTCATCTGTACCCGAGGTAAAAAAGAGACTTACCCACGCATGGTCGGGGTTGAAACCATCTTTGAGTCGATACCGGCTAGCATCGACAGCTCCCCGTCGAGGTTCGGACATTCTAATACTAGCTTAGTAGGGGCAGAAGTGTAATTAGAGAGAAGTAGAAAGGTTTTAGTCTGAGGACTTGAGTGCAGACTCTGGGGGGTGGGGGGTTCGGGGTCTATTTATGTTTTTTCTGAAGTTGAATTCCTTCTCGGATTAGGAGTTGATGGCGTGACAAGTCCAGACGGAATCGGCCAGTCCAGACGGAAATGGTGTCAATAAACCATACGGTAATGGGGAGTCCGGATGATTTCGGCGAAGAAAGTCCTGATTGGTGACGGCCCTATGTTGCGACGGTGTTGGCGACGAGTGTCCAGATGGAGATTGAGAGTTTGAAGGTTTTGTGATGGTTATGGGCTTTGTCTTCACTATTCGTCTTGTGTTGTGTATATTCTTGTTTTATCACAGTTTTGGTGTAGTTTTGCGTTTCTTTTCCAAAACCTGTCTAAACACAAAAACACTATAAAAACACAATATTAAACAACATTTTAGAGCAAACCTATTGTAAATAACGGGATTAAATCGTCACTTTTAAGGGCCGATCACTTACCTATGGGAGTAGAATTATGATGGGTATCTGAGAGTAAGTAAGCCTATGTGTTAGGTGGTTTCTCTACAGTGTTTTGTATTAGAGGTGGTGGTTTCTACGTCGTGAGTCGTGCTATGTCATGAGCTATGCATTCTCACGCCATGTCCTTATGTCATGAGCCGTGTACTGCCAAGTGCGAATGGACGAGAACACATACGATGGAACGTGGATAGGAACATAATGGACAAGAGTGTGGTGGTAGAGTGATGTGACCCATAGAGATTGAGGTTATGGCTGACAGTTTCCTCATTCTTGAGAGATGCCCTTGGTGGCTATGATGTTGTCATGTAGTCATCAGTATCTTGTTTCAGAGCAGTGTGTTGTGCTAGCAGTGCATGTGTTAAGGAATGCATCTGTTTGAGAATGAGCATTGTTTATCGGTTGTGAGAATCAATGAGAGGTTGATGGGTTTTCAACCTTGTGATGTACAGTGGTCGTGGTACGGCCTGGATGCCCTTGGATGAGTCATTCGATTTCTGAGAGGGAATTCAGGTGTTCATTCCATGATTATATATCCTTTTGAGCTCTCACTCTTTATCGCAAGCATGAGATGAGGTTGATGTTTGAGATGGTACTAGCGCTGTGATTAGTATGGTTATAGTCGGGTGAACTAGGTTGTGTGGAGCCTAGTAATCACTAGGAAAATTAATTGAATGTGAGGTGGGAACTTTACCCCCGGTGGGTGCAGAGGAACATGATTTTAAAGACCGGGAAACCAATGATGTGGGTTTCTCTTTTATGGAAGCTCGAGGTGTCCTTCCAGATAAGGGATATGCATGGTGTATGATTGATGCAATTACGTTGGGTTGGCATGTTGGTAGTACGATTTTATCTGTTTTATTATCACTGATCCCTGGTTTATTAATGAGAAATACTTAGAGGTTTTTGCATTTACTGTTTCATATTTATTGTATGTATAATGTGTAAATGTATAATCCGTATATTCTGTCTAGTATTTGACTCGGTGCATGAAGTGCGGAAGATCGGGTCAAAAGTTTTGAAAAATATACAAATAGGCTCACAATCGTAATGGACCCAGATAATCCATTGATACAATTATAGCACATCGTTATAGTAGCTAGTCGTGGCTAGTTCGAACAACTCGAATTTCGGTCTGAGAATTTGATGTTCAAGCACGATGTGTTAGTACAGTTGGATTATATTGAGCGGGATTGATAGGGTGGTCAATTCTATACTAACTATATGAATTGATTCGCATCCTATATTATCATGTATTACACGTACTCTTAATCGCGACGTGTTTGATCGAATCATGTTCAAACGATGCGCAGTGCTTTGAGTCACCAATGGCTGTGTTTTCGATAATGAGATCAATATGATCGATGGGTTGGGTACAATCGTTGTTTGTTCAATGATTGATAATCAACTAATGGAAACCACGTCTGAATCAAGTTGAGGAGTTCCCCCTCGTGTGATTTGCTTATATGTTTGATGATGCCAAATCTTGCGAGTGGATCTTTCAATCCGACACATCAAAAGGTTAAGCGATGCGGTTGCGAGGATAAGAGGATAATCAAATCGGGTTGTCAGTAACATATTTCGAATATCATGAATCTATATCTTAAGCATGGAGAGACATCAGTACAAATGATAATTGGAAACTCGAGACACAATTCGAGTTAGGGCCCGAAATTCAGTCGGGACCTTTAGTGGAATTAGTCCTGGTTCGTGCGAGAAAGGATCTAACTCAGGGGTTGAGTTAAGAATATTTGGTTTTCTCGTACGGTTAGCCCGAGTCCTATACTTACTTGTGATCCCTCACGTAGACCATTTATACACACGGGTTTTTGGTTGGCTTCAGTTATTATTTATTTTAATTCGATTGTTGGAGTTTTCGCTGGGATGTCGAGGTATTAAATTAAATGTTCGGGTGCATAATTGGCAAAGTGGCACATTGGGGACATACCGTAATGACCGGCCCGTGTATGTGGGAGAAAATGATTGATTTTGGTCAGTGTATATTCCATTTGTTGTTTTAGGTAATGGTGTACACATTTAGCACATTTTTAATATATAAATACATATTAATAAGGAGGGGAAAATCAATCCCATATTTACATAATATAGGAGCGACCATGTATAGGGTTGTATCTATATATTTTTGATTTAATATATATTTTGTGCCATATATTAGGAAGGTGAATATATTCACACTCTTTTTAAGCATAAAATTTATATGTATGAATGTAAGGAGAATTAACCTAATTCTTAAGAACACCATACAGCCGACGCCCCCTCACTCTCCTATTGTGTTTTTGTGCAACTTTTAGAGGGGATTCAAGTGTGTTCAAAGCCTAAAGGAGTTGATTCGGATCGGTGCCCACACAACGGAATCAACACATGCATCGGGTCATACTTGAGAAGTTTACCGAGTGGTCTCGTCTCACAACGTGGTAGCTAGACAATTTACTACAAGTTTCAGAAGGTATATTTCAGAACCAATATCGCAATAGTTATATAGCTTTTCATGAAAAACGCAACGCATCATTTTTTACTGTCACGACGCCGATTTTTATTCAAAAACACTTTTTTTCTATTACTTGGCTACAACAGTGGAATCAGAACCAGTCACATTTTTCACGAAAACATGTCTCCTAACCTTTGTTTTTGTAGCACAAGTTGTTATGTTCCGCTTCTATAATGTTTGAGTGAATGGTCTCTTATTTAACAAGCTTTTTGTATATCTCGTGTTTATCGAGATTAGATCAATTGTAAGCCTTGCAAGTGGAGGCATAGGTTATGCGATGTAATTTTCATTTAATTCATTTTTTTGGATTTGTCTTGTAAATCACATCACAAAATGGAATTCAAAAACGGGGAAGAAAGGCAAGAATAGACGGCAGCAAAGCTGGTGCAGGCAGCGCTCTACTGGTGAGTTTAGGCTCCGTTTTTGGGGTTTTCGGGTTCTTTTTTTGAAGAGAATTTTTCGCTAGAACTAAGCTTAATTTGTTAGATTTTCAACGATGGTTCGTGGGCTACAAAATGACGTCGGTAAGGGGTCCGAAAAAATTTCCAAAGAAGTTGTTAAAGAATCCCGCATGTACAGTGATGCAATTTTCGAATGTTTTTTCGGGGCCCTTCTGCTTCGAATTTTAAGGCAATTTTTTCCTGGAATTGGATCGGGATGTTAGCAAGCTCTGGTAATTGTTTGGCACACTTTTGGGTTCAGAAAACGGGTCAAGTAGCCGTTAGAAGTTGGTTGCGCAAAGATGTCTACACAGCAGATATTTTGGCAGCTTTAGGGGCTATTTGGGCTTCTTTTTCGGCATTTTTCCAGCGATTCAGCGGTGTCCCGGGGCTATGACGATGGTCCGGGGGATGAGGAAGAAAGTCGAGTCCATGACCGCTCATATAGGGTTTCAAAACCCTAACCGTTTAATCTTTAATTCGATATCATCCGAATAAAAGATTAAATGAAGGATCCAGATCATAACGACTTTAGTTATTTATTCTTGTCCTTATTGTTGATTATTTATTCATTTATTTGATTTAATTGTGTGTTTATATTTTTTATTTTATTTATTTTTCCTTTTATGTATGGTTTTTAAAATCAAGTAATATTAGGAAAAAAGATTTTATAGAATAATTAATCCAAACAATTTTTTAAAATGGTAAATAAATAGATAATTAAGTTATTTAATTTTTATGTTAAGTAGATAATTAATTAGGAAATTTTTCAAAACCCAGGTAAGTAATTTCTTTTCGCAAAATTAAATAAGTAAAGTTTTTTGTTTGTTTTAATGAAATTAAACATGAAATTTTTAATTGATTAAAATCAGATTTATTTTAATCGGATAATTAAAAATTTGTTTAATAGTTTCAAATAAATAAAAAGGTAAAACCCTCATTTTTTAAAATAATAAGTGGGAGAAGGGTTTATTCACAGATAAATATTACGGTCTCCATCACACGTTCGTTGGAG